>JAQFVV010000355.1:0-290593 GCA_028023455.1 Epiperipatus broadwayi | reverse complement strand
AGAGTAATAACGTCAATAAATATTCAATTTAAGGGTTAAATAAAACCTGCGAATATTGGGAGCAACACGTATCTAAAATTATTTAATAAATATATCTGCAGTCAGCTGAGAATTTCACTGGAAAGGTAATATTACTAAGATATTATTATTATTATTATTATTAAGTAAGAACATGAATATAGTGTGTATGTATGTGTGGGTGATGATTGAGCTAGATACTGATACATTTACATTTTGAAAGTAACCAAAACTAACTTAGTCCCACTCATACATAAAATATTTTCCATTAATGAGCATAGGGTAAGGAATATTAGATTAAAAATAATTAAATACAATTATTAACTTTTATGATTGGAAGCATTACCCCTTTGGAAATAAATCAGTAACTAAAAGCATTAAATACTGGGGGGGGAGAAACTTAATGTTCACTATGGCCTGGGATAAAAATGAGAACAAAATATAATAGGATGTGAAGGTATATAATATTTTAACTGTCTAATATTAATATTACTCCATGGTAATCCTGATTCCCTAATACTAAAAAAATGAAAATGCATAGTTTAAAACCTCTTTGACATTATTTATTGATTTAGGGGATATTTATTTAATTAATTTTTTTTATATCACAATACAAAGTTGTAGAATAGGGGAAAGCCATGTGAATCATCAAATGAATGTATACATTATGTATTGAGTTGTAGTATGTTAATAAAATTTGCCGTTTTAAATAAAAAAAAACTGTGTACATCTCAATCGTCTTAGAAGGATATTATAATCTAGACATTTCAAATCCAATCATACACCAATATATTATTATTAATACAGTTGAATCATTATTTTAGTAAATCAATATCCGGTAAGATTGATTTAAAATGGTTAATTTTCTGAGCTTATATAGCAGGGTAATACTCAAGATTGCCAAGTAATTTAATATAGTTGAAATATAAATTTTGAATAGGGATAGTTATTAAGTGATAGTGGATGGCACTGGGTAAGTATAAATCCTTTCTCCATCTGGGTTGTATTCCAAACACCTCTCTAGATGTAATCTCTCTTTACGATGTTACTTTTAATTATAAAAGCATTCACAATATGTTATTTTTTATATAAAAGATTTGATAAGTTTAAAATTATTTAAGCTTTAATGTAAATAAATATTAAACCATATTAAAGATGGCCAAGATCATTCTTGGAGGTGATCATGAGAGGGGGTGTTTATCACCAATAGTCTATCGTAGTTTGTTCGATCTCCACACCTTATTGTTCTAAAAACCCTGAGAAGAGATTATAATGGGAGAAATGAGCTAGCACAATGGAAAATTTAATAGTAAAACAGATAATAGTGCAATAGACCTATGAATGTACAGATGATAGGGGGTGGATCAGGAAGGTGGAGATGGATATAGAACTATTTGTAATCGGAACAAAATTTTAATTGTGACTTTAATGATAGTGAATGGGGGAGTGTGCTGAGAATAGCCAAGAATTTCCAAGAATATTATTATTATTTTTAATGCATTCTCAGTGGTACCGTAATGGATTGATTATTTATTAACCCATTCATTAAATAGTATTGCTGAAATTTATTGATAAGTTATTGAAATAAGATTTAACCTCAATATTTTATTAAAGTTGCAATTTGGCACCCCTGGCAAATAAGATTAAGGATGTTTTATACCATCATCATTATCCCAGTTAGCTTTAGAAATAGTGTTAGCTGGGAACGATGAAGCATCCATCGATCCATCCTTAAAAAGTTACAATTGGCATGCAACTTAGCCGCAAGTGTTTGAATGCCAGATAGATTCAATTATAGGTTATAATTAATGCATAGCGTGGTCGCCCGAGCTGAAATAAAGAAATATTACAATTGATCCATAACGAGAATGTGCGACCATTTGAATAAAGATATAATTAGCTTAAACTGTCCGATAATATGTTATATTTGTAAACTCTCCCAATCGTTTTAGTTATATTTGATTCACAACGTGGATGACCATCAAAAAATTACAAAACACGTTTTATATCAATTTAATAAGTTTTACACAAATTCTTTTAGTTATATTTGATTCACAATATGAATGACCAATTTATATAAGTTAGAATTGGCCAATGATTTTTGTTATAAACTCTCCATAAATTCCCATTTTGTTATAATATATATTGAGAGAAAAAAGAGAGAGAGGGGTTATAAATGCAAATTTTTGCTTTTAAAGGTAAAGGGGGGGCACGTATAATTTAATCAATTTCAATGATAAAAAATTAATTATGGCAATGATGCAAAATTACAGTAATATTTTTTCAGAACAATTTTTAAAATATTTCTTTAACAATCTAGAAGACAAAATGTACTAAAATTGTATTTGCATAATATATATATATATATATATATATATATATATATATATATATATATATATATATATATATATATATATAAAATTCTATTTTGAATATCTTGATATTCACGTAAATGTTTATTGATAATAAATGTTAAATTTTGTTTAGGTTATCCATTCATTTGTAAATCTTAAGCCTTTTTTTAAAACTCTGGGCTTAATTCAATTATATAACTTATATATATATATATATATATATATATATATATATATATATATATATATATATATATATATATATATATATATATATTAACAGAATAATATATTGGAGTTATGTCTACAGTTGTCAATGTATTACTAAAAAATAATAATAATGAAAAGCTATTGCCAGCTTATGGTCTGACAGATATCTTGATTAGCAATTACTCAAGATGGTCTTTACTTTTTATTCAGGATGATGATCATATCATGAATTATTTGTAGAATTTATTTATATATTGATATATCAAAAATTATACAGATAATTTCAATGTTTCATTTTAATGTTAATATACATATGCAAATACAATTATCTTTATTTTTTTAGTTGTTAAGTCTAATCTAAAGTTAAATTAGTAAGTTTAGAAGAATCATTGATGGTTTGAGGGTATTTTGCTGCTAATAAGTCAATATAAGCAATAAGAAGAGAGAATTATTTACATTTTTATTAGAATTTTCCAATTCAGATTAATAATGGTTTCTGGAATTTTATAAATAACTAGATCTTTAGTTCATCACTTATTCTAAATTATAATTAATAAATAAGTATATGTTTATTAAAATATATTTTCTTTATTATAAAATGATTTTAACTTTTTTAGTTTAATTATTTCAAATATATAGCATTATATCTTATTCGAATGTTATATATATTTTCAAAAAACTTTAAAATATTAAATTCAACTTAACATAAAAAAAAGGCTTTAATACAAATATATTTTCCGATTTGTTACATGTAAAGTGTACAAAAAAAATCGCTGTATTTTACAGACTGCATATTTATTTTTTACTTAAAATTTAACTAGTTCCTAAAATTTTAATATGTTTTAGAAGAAATATAAATATTAAATATAAGTTATGCTCAAAAAGCATTCAGATAATCAATCTTATGTTTATTATAAATAATTTATTCTATAATATACATTTTGTTTTTATATAATGATTGTGAACATTAAAAATATATTTTTTTTGTGTTAAAAATTATATGAAAAATTCCTTGATTATTTATGCCACAAATATTTTATGAATCATCCAACTTAATTAATTATTAAGCACTCTACATTATAGTAAAAATATCTTCAAACTACTTTAATCATAACAAATTTAATAATCCGATAATACTAATAATTAAACATGTTTAATGAAATATTAACACACACACATACACACATAAAACAAATTAGAAGTAATATAATATATTGTAACGGAATTTGCCCTCCTTTACAATTTATCATATGGCTATTATACTTAATATTTCTTATTTTACATTATTAGCTCATATTAATCTTAATATTTCATTTTAAGACACCGTTATTCAAACAGAGGAATAAATATGATCAATACATACATATTAACCATATTCCCTGTCAGATGAAGTATAATAAAAAATATACAAACTGTGGGACCTTCCCAGACTGAGGTACAACTTCTATGACTGCAAGAAACATGACACATCTCATGGGAATATTTATAATGGGTTTTAACACTACAGGAACCATCCTGCTTTAGACTGGACCTACTGGACCTCATGAGATGATATGAACACATCTCAAGTGCTCAACCCTTGGCTAGCTATTAAAACATGAGATTGGCACAACACATACTAGCTAAATAAGACTATTTATTTACCCATCAGTAAATTGAGAGAGAGGGAGAGAGAGAAACTTTAACCATACCAATAATTTACAACATATTTATTTAAAAAAAACATAAGGAATGTTTAAAACATAAAAAAATAGAACACTTATTCATACAACAATATTTTAAACAATCATATGCTTATTTATATATATAAGTTAGCACTAGAAATGACATTTAAAAGTTCTATCTAGAAAATAACTTTAAAACTTCACACTTGAAATAAAAAATAGAAGTTCTATTAATGATGTCTAGATATATTTACCTAGGTTTTTTAAATACAGTATCTGGATGATTACCCCTGTCTTCTGATCCTGTCAGATTTTTAATGGGCATCTATTATAGTAGCTGGTCACATTCTCCTGGCTCAGTATATGACTGCAAGGTCTGGTTCTGTATATTTTGGGTGGCAGGTAAAAACATCAGCAAAGGCAAGACAGAAATATATTACTGCATCTGGCTATCGGTGTTCAGGAGACAGGCTGTCGAAAATGAAAGAAAACTCAGCTTTGGTTTAACAACACACTTTTCTCTTAACACAACCATATGAAGATTGCTTCATGTTGCTGAACTCATGTCATCTTTAGCTGGTTTATAGACACTTTTGTCAACTATTCTGGAAAAAACTAACTGGCTTCCTCTTTTTTTCTTTCTTTTGCTTTTTCTGCCACTACTGCTGTTCTTTTTTTGACAACAGGCAATTGCAGTATTTTTACTCTCTGACTCCACCCACTGCTTGAATTCTTACCCATGCTATCAACTCATGTAATTCTTATTTCTTTTTCTAATTAGTTATATATATATATTTTTTTTTTATCTTATATTTTTGATTACGTAAAAATTAGTTAACTATTGTTAATTAATCACGTCCTGACACTGATTATGTCTTGCACAAATTTGTTTTCAATTATGTATTAAACTTTAATATACAAAAGAAAAGAAAGATACGTTATAATTAGTATTTGACCTTAATCCCCAAGATTTTTCCTTTTTCATTTTATTTTAATCTCGTTTTTGAACAATAAAATATTGAAATATAATTTTATTTTTCCTTATTTTATTAATAATATCACATAGCTCGTATATATACACATACTTATGTATTGTGTACATATACTCATTGTTACAATATAGTGGTGTTATACTAAAAAAAAAACTGTCATTTTTTAAACATATTTAAATATTTAGTAATTTTATGCAAGAATAGGTTAATCAACTAATAGACAAAGATATAAAAAAACGGTTGTTTTTCTTTAAATATTAATCAGTGATAGTCAGTGAAATTTTCAATCAGAGGTGATTTAATTCAGTATCATCATCTAAAAGAAAGCAAGGAAAATTAAACAGAACATTTCTAATTTGCAACAGAATCATTTTATTTTTTCATATCAATCATTGTTAAAAGATCTAATGCATTTTCTGGTTTTTATTTACTGCTATTTGATAAATACTATCTGGAATAGATCGACCTTTATTTTTTATTTCAATTTTTTTATGTAATTACTACTGGGAAAATACAACACACCCATTAGGATAAATATTTAAAATAATATTTCTTTATTATTTTGTTATATATATATATATAAACTTTTAAATGTTAATTACAAAAAAAAACATTTTATTGCTTATCCTAATTGCAAAGAGTAGATAAACATACTATGTTCAAAACTGGTGGTATTGTGGCAGGAGTATAGACCACACATTAATGAAATAAACAAATTTCTGTGGAACTTGTTGAAATTCACGGAATATATTTCTGGCACTGTCAAAATTATCAGTTCCTCTGAATACAATCTCAACCATCATTTAAAATAATTATATTTTAAAATGGTTTAATTAGTTGTATGTACATAATAATTATGCAAAATATTGAGTGATTGTTATATTATTAACATTTTCAAGAACAAATTTAACAATTAATTTATTTTCTGTACCACAGTGATTATAGAACAATCACCATTGATACTAATAACTTTATTCATTAAAAAATTTTTTATTTGAATTATTATTGCAAATTGTAAACTATTGTTAATTCTATAATAAATTGGAGAACTTTCTGAATATTAAAACATTTTTTTTAAATTTTCAATCGTGGAAATTAGCATGAATAAATTATGCATTTTCATTTATTATTGGCATTTAAGAGTCTACTTTTTAATGGCATCTTAAAATCGTATATAAATATATAAGAGTTAATACGCTTGACTTGATGCATATAGTGAAATTAAAATCCTTTAGTTGAAATAATTATTCCTCATGGCTAAGGACTTCCAGAGATTCTTTCTCCATATTCATAGCCTTCATCTATAATAATTTATGCAAATATATGCGAGTTTGTTGAGATAGTCGATCTTTTCGAATATAAAAGCTTGTATCTTTTCTGTTTATTGCATTTATATCTCCATTTCATTATATAATGGTGAAAGAAATTTGACAATTATAAAAATATAAATACATTTAGAATAAATACATTTTGAAATGATGTATTATGAATGATATCCAAAGTATTGCAGTTGTAATATCTAGTGGTTATGTCAACAAAAATAAATTACTATCAAACAACATTTGTAGTATTCAGCTATATCTTGCCAACCATTATCAAAGCTAATTACTTTAAGACAGAAAATAAGAATTCAATTTCTGTATGTAAATTATTTAAATAATTCATTACTAAAGTTATAAAGAATGGAACAAATTTACAAATCAGTTGAAAAGTTAATAAAAATTTTGTCTGAAAGCTTGTAATGACATCAATTTATATGCAATTATATATTGAAATATTTCCATCATCTAGATTTAATTGTTAAAATATTATTACATATTTAAATTTTTTAAATAAATTCAATGGTTAAAAATACCATGCACATTAGTATATAACTAAACTATGCAAAAAGGTACGGATCTGACCAGTGATTGTACTGAGTGTGGGATTCGAAACTGAAACTTTTGGATTTGCAAATATTAAATTTCGAGAGACATTTTATGAAATTAAGCTGTAAAGTAGATAGAAATTTTATATACTTATTTATATGGGTTATCCTCATTTGCCCATTTTTCTAAAAGCTATATGCTTTCGAAATGTAAATTATTACACTATCCTAGATTATGGATTTATTTGCCATTAATTTATAAGAAGCTTTTTTGATTCTTTTTCCTTTACTTTCTGCCAAAATTGTATTTTTTTTATTGGTTCATGCATAGTTTGATATTAATCTATGCGTGATTACAATAAGTTAAATGCATTTGAAATAAATGAAGTTTGAATGGTTTTAAAAAAATTAGCAGTTAATTCTAAATAATGGAAATAGTCTTACTTATAATTTATAAGTTTAGTGTAATTAATTTAAGTTAACTTTTACGAGAAATTAATAAATGTTTTTATTCATTTTAATTTTTTGTAAAAATCTCTATTATTAGAATAAACCCAACATCTCACTAGCTAAATTGATTATTAAATAATCAAATCATTTCTCAGCAAACAACATTTACAGTCTTCTTCCAATATCAAATTAATTATATTAAAATAGGAGAAGGGAATTTCATTTTATATTTTCAACTAAGCTGTTTGATGAGATCATAAATTAGCAATGATAAACAGCAAAATAACTTTACAAATCAGCTTAGAAGTTAATGAAACTCTAATCAAGTCATCTCTATGATTTATTATATATTCTACTATAGTTGAAGAGTAATTTAAGTCAAATATACTGTAATTTTATTAAATTCTAAACTGATGTAAAATTTCCTCTGTTATTTGTCAATAATTTAATTTATCTATTTAAATATCATAGACTTTGATATAGTAGGCAATATATAGATAGAAACTGTAAACATTGTTTTGTGAGAGAATAATTTAACTATGTAATAACAAATTTAGTTATTAGCATATTTTATGTCACACACATATATTATTTATTCTCATATTTTATGTTATATATATATTACAAAGTATATTTCAGCTAATTACAAATATATAAACACATACACTTACATTGAATTAAATATTCCATGGATAGTTATTATAGAAATGAGGAGGTAATATCCATGTAAATAGAGAGAAAACCATTAATTTTAGATGTTGCCAAAAAATTATTAATTACTATTAACTGACAATTGTTGAGACTAAACAAGTTTTCTCATTTACGTATAATAGCTAATTTCTTTGAGTTTTTTTTGTTAAAGTAAACAGGATTTTGTCTTGCATTGGTGGTCGAGAGGTCAGCGCGACTGTCTCGCAGGCAGTTGCCCGGGTAGCAGGTTCGCGTCCCGGCCGATGCTATGACACTTAATAAAAGTAAACATGATTCTCTTTTACTTTAGACTCAAGTTTTTATATGGATTTAAACTCACAAAGCTATATAGAGTTATCCTTTACTTCTTCAAAAAAAATCAAACAAAAGAGTTATTATAGGTAAATGAGAAAACTTCTTTAGCCTCAGGAATTGTCAGTTAGTAGTAACTGATAATTTCTTAGCAACATCTAAGGTTAAATATCTATTTACATGGATATTATCTCTTCATTTATATATATATAGAAAAAATAATAAAATAAGAAAGTTTTATAATTGATTTCTCTTTTATAGTAATCAATAAGTTCATATTGGTAGAATCAGTTTTATGTATTTAAAATAAGCAAAATAAAATTTTAAGATAAATTAAAAACAAAAATAGTCTTATTTGATTAATTAAATAAAAACAAAGTTTAATTATTATGGAATATGATATTTTATTACATATTAATTATTTTTACATTTTATATAATAGGATTAGTAAATATCTATCTTAAATATAATTAAGTTTGTATTAAGGTTTATATGACATGAAAAATAAGGGTTTAAAGTGATATTAAAAAAAATGATAGGTTAAAAATGTATGTGCCAGAGGAATGTTAGATCAAAATAGAGTGAAGTATTAAAGTGGTAAAATGCAATGCTATAGCGCCTTTTATATTATTTACGGTAGAAACAGAAACACTAGTGCGTGAATCTTAAAAAAACATTTTTATGACATAAAATTGCAAATACTGAGTTGTTTGGAGATAATATTGACAAATAAATAGAGAAAGAACAGTAGCTGTTATATAATATATCTGTGAGGATTTTAAATATAATCTATGCTATAATAACTTTGCTATATGTAGCTAAACCTCCAAGTGTGTGTTCATTCTGATCATTTCATGATGCAATAATTAAATGGAAAGACAAATTCTCTAAAATATAGTAATACCTGAAATTAAATGTGTCAGCATTGAAAAATATCTACTCATATCCATGTCATCTATTTACCAGATGCCAATATCCTAATAAATATTGTGGTGAAAATGTATAACAAAGAAAAATTCTATATTTAATATTGGATTGCTGGTGAATTTTAAGACAAATAAAATAGATTAAACACACTGAATTCCACCAAATTGGAGTAAAGTCAGAAGCCCCATAACAACTATTGGATTTGATGTAAGTGAACAAAGTAAACTAGGAACCTGACCAAACTAAATGATTGCAGTTTTAATAAGTTGAAGTCATATAAAATCAGGATAGCTTGAAATAAAGAGTCTAACAAAGAAAATGACTGTAAGCACAAAATAAACCATCAAACATCACATGATCACCATTCATTATGCTTACACAAACTGTTTTCACAGAGGCAAATCTCTCTGATACATTAATTATTCCGATGGCTTGCGCTGAGTGGCACTACTGTATAGAGAGTTTTGCTTCTATGAATCACTAAATAAGCCATGACTAGATATGGCAGCTTGCTATTTCATGTTCTTAGGCTGAAAAAAAACCACAACAAATTAGAATTACTCACTCAAATCTATTATATTTTCTGTACAATATTAGATGTTTTTTCTATTTACAAATATGCATCAAACATTTAATTTTTTAATTTCATTTTTATAATAAATTATTGTGTAAATATACATAAGTGATTAAACTATGAGAAATCTAATAAATTACTTTGTTGTTATAAACCTATTGGGGTCTCTATTCTGTGATGGTCTTTCATTAATGTACGAGTAGTTGCAACACTGATATAAGTTTCTTTTATTTTTTTTTATATTTTATTACATAAAAGCAATTATATAGTTTAACTGAATCAATAAAATTAACAACTTAGTGGTTATTATTATGCACATTTGAGACAGTTGTAGACACTCAGATGGATTTATCAACAAAGAAGAGAGAAGGGTTTTGAACCTATTCTATAAATATTCCTCATTATAGAAGTGGTGACCACCATCTATCATAGAATCTGGTCTATCATAAATAAAACATGTTTAAAAAAGTTGGGCTGAATTTTTTCATCAATTTAAACTGATTTTATGGGAATGATGGTTAGGTTTAGTACTGAAAATAGATATGTATAACAATGACCCAGGTTGATCATCATGATGTATTTAGCTTGTGATAAATCTACCATGAGAAATCCATGTACATTACAACCAGTGTATGAGGGCCATACAAATCCTGTTATATAGATATAGTAATGTTTAACAATCTTTTTTAAATAGATAACTTATAAGAAAATATTTCCTTTACTGTCTCCCACAGAAGTAACTAGAAGGTATTTTCAAGTTTACAATATTTCAGCAGTGAGGGTTTGAGCATTTTTTAATTTTTTTTTATGATTTAGTTACCAATAGCTTAATATCACTATATTAGAAAAATGTTGAATTATTATCCAAAGTGGGTAGAGGCCTTCCTCTGAAAAACACATCGAGTTTTGAAAACATGTCAATGTTTAGTTGTCATAAAATTAAGATCTATGCTATCTACATGACAGGCAAATAAGTTGCCATTGAATATTGACCATAAAAAAAACTATTCACAGAACTAAATATGAAAACAGCTAATATATGCTTTTGTACATAATTGATCTATAATAGGTTTATATATATATTGTACAGTCGAAATCCACCACCACCGCAAGTCAAATCGTATTCAAACTCAGCTGAACCAAAACTGAATTCAAACCCAACCCAACAGCTCAGATAGTAGTCATCGACGGCACAGTGCTATGCGCCAAGAACTAGTTCAATGGTTGGTGAGGACTAGAGACCCTTGCACTGACACGAATATCTAATAATTAATTACTTTGAATACTTTTTAAATCAAATCATATGTATGTTCGGGTTGCCAACACAGATAGCGGGTATGAACATTTAAATAATTATAAAAAGAATGATGAACTAAGAAACCAAGTATGTTAGAAAATATTTAATAATAATAATAATTTGTTTTGTTCAATAAAATATAGATTGCATTAGTTACCTCTAGTCTTTAAAATATCTTACAATTATAATAAGAGTGGCGGTCCTTATCATATGCCAACAAGTATTACACAACATGGGATTCTATGTCTATGCCCCCAACGAGAAATATAAAGGCAGATAAAGGTATTCATTAAGAACGGAAATGATTGTTCTAATTTTATTACGGTGGAATGTGAGATTTATTTTCACATTCGGAAATCTATTCATGAAGAGCAAAACGTATTTTAAGGCATAACTTTAATCTTGATTTGAAAACTGATTTAAACTAAATATATTCGAGAATTGGTTCGACTTTAATTTAAATCACTTCACGAATTACGAGCACGGAGCGGGTTTTACCGGAACAAAATGCAATGGTACTGACGAATTACAAGGCAGAGAGTAAAATTGAAAGATGATCGCTAGTCGATGATCGAAGTCCTATGGCGGCTTGCATTTGGCAAGTCTTACGCCCTTTGACTAATGAATCGGAAAGGAAGTACTTTCTTCCTCGAGAAATTTAAATAAGAGAATATGATCACCGACCAGCCTAACGGAGCGGAAGATGGCCCTACGTCAGCAACATTTGATGATGATGACTTGATAGTCATCGTTGAAAAATAAAACCCATGTAGAATGCTCTACGTGATGACTTGACCAATTAATTAAAGTCAAACGAGCTTTTATCGAACTATTTTAAAACATTTATAAACTATATTAATTATGCCCTAATATCGTGCCCTTCCTGAATATTAATTTAAAATAACAAAAGTGGAATTAAAATACATTTAACCCTTTATCGACCCTTTTTGCAATAAAAACATTTAAGGTTATATTCGAATAAATATATATTAGTAGAACAAGGAATCAATATTTTAACATTTTGAGAGTATATAAACACTTGTAACTTAGGAGCTGGGGACATAGGTGAAAAATGGAGCTAATAGTTTATTATTAGCCAATTATAAAAATAATAAACATGTAATATTTTCTTTCGACTCGATGATTAATAGAACTTTCAAATTTAGTTCTAATGGGCGAGAATTACTATTTGAAATTAATGTTATATTATTTGCGTGAGGCAAATGGAATCAAGGAGCTCATCGAGTCGAAAGATTATTGGCATATAATTTTTAAATACGACATTAATAAAGCACATATATATATATATATATATATATATATATTAAACGAACCGCCAGGTAAGAAAAGAAAAAGTTTAAAGACTAGAGATTTAAAGAATTACGCTATAGATTTACAGTAGCATTTTATAAATAAAAGGTGTTACAAAGATTTTACATTAAAGAATAAAAGAGCTCTTAATAAGGAGGAGTGTAAAATAAAGTTCGAACTGGCCAGAAAGTTTAACGTCCATTATAGAAACATATATTACCCCTTCCGTGCTGGTCCTTAAGTTACACCTCCAGGTTGTTAAAAACGTAGGCACCATTGATTGATTATTGGAACAGCATTTTAGTAGCCTCCATAATTTTAGCAGAATGATCGATCCAGAAAAGGTTCAACAGCTCCAGTGAAGATTTCTCGGGACTTTAGGAACCGTAGCCAGATTCCTGATGTTCTAGCCCTCTATCATGATGTATTTAATTTTTTATACGCACAGAGTTCACTGCACTACTCTACAACAAAGCTAGCCTTTTTCTTTACTTTTCAGGGCTATATATCTACTGTTCACTCATGCCTCCGGCTAGCGCTCATTTTATTATCAATCTCCTTTTTTTTTTTATAATTAGTTGTTTTCAGAAACATTCCTTCGATAAGGCTTTCAAACTAATTTTTGAATTCCTTTCCTAATTAGAAAATGAATTCTTAAAGTCTGAAATGGTTTTAATTAAAAATTGAATTCTTATCTTTTTTTTTTATTAATAAAACTTTACTGTTGTTTTTGAGAATTTGAAAGCCTTTGGAAGGAATGTAGCTTTTAATCGCAAAACTTTACAAATTATTTAAAAGTAAAAAAAACAAGTATTCCCGACGCAATAAAACTTTCGAACAATTATATACATTTAATATTTACAAATATATATACGCACAATCCACGCAATTTAATATATATAAATTCATGAATATTTTATCATGAATTTATTTAGAGAATTGATCAAATTTAAACTAAACTAATTAATTTTACTACGTATTTGAAATAAGTTATTCATTATGGAAATTAGCGTGGATTGAACGTATAAAGCCCCATTGCATCGGAAATTTAAGGTTAGTATTAGGGTAAATAACATGAAGCTAGGATCGAACTCAGATCCGACTGCTTCAATATATATATATATATATATATATATATATATGCATATAAGAACAATTTCCCCTTTATTATACCTTTATATAGATATATAATTCAGTTTTTATTGCTCTGTTTGTAGCTTCTTTCTACAAAACATTATTTATCTTAATGTCTATTAAACAATGTTTTCTATAAGAAAAAAATATAGCCCAAAATAAACAGAGATGAATCTGTTTGTTTCCCAATTGAGTACTAAAATTACTTCTGTGATTTAGACCTAATTATTTTATTAATATAAATAATAAATATGAATTATTAAATGTAATACTTTACATGGCTTGGTACAGTTGTAGAACAGTAATGGAAGCTCTAAATCCATATGTTATAACTCATCTTATAATCTAGAAAAAAATAAAATCTTAGACATAATGGTTACAGAGTAGAAATAAGATGATTGATATTTAATGTAGATTTTATATAAGATTAGTAAAACCACTAAATATATAGTTTTCATATGAAATCTATGAATTTTCATGTATTTTACCAGAGTGTCCATAAAAATAGTGATTTTACTTTGTAGTTCCAATATTGTCACAGCCTATAATGTGAAATGCATATTAATTGGTATTATGATCATACTATTGTCAATTTAAAATATTTCATAAAACATTTATGTGAAGAGAATTATGTCTCTTTTCATTCAAGCATTTTTTAGTCCTGTATGCAAATCCATTTATTACATTGGCACAATATCAAGAATCTTTGGGGCAACTTGTACATTATAATTTACATATCTACTTAAAAAAAGATATTTAAACATCTTGTTTTTCTGAAACAAAAAAAAACTCATTGAAAATTTAGATGTGATATTTGGACTATTTCCACCATATATGAGTGAATGTTAAATGTATAGAAAATTTTAAACTTTATTTGAACTTTAGAAATACAAACAACTTGTTAGTAATAACACACAAATAAATGATTACATAACTTTTTGAGTAGTCTTATTGTCCATTATTCTTCAGGTGTTTCTGGCCTGATATGCACAGTGACAGTATTCACATAAAAGTCAAACTCACACCTTTAGATGCTTGAATATCAAATTTAAGGCAAATGCACTAACCAACTAAGACAGAATAGCTCAGTTGGTTAGAGTGTTTGCCTTAAATTTGATATTTAAAAATCTAAAGGTGCTAGTTCAATGTGAATACTGTCACTGTGTATATCAGGTCAGCAACACCTGAAGAAGAGAAATGAGTAAGACTACTTGAAAAGTTTTATAATTACTAACCTGTTATTTATTTGTGTGTTATTAGTAACACATTGTTTGTATTTGAAAAGTTTAAATAAAGTTTAAAATTTTCTATACATTCAACATTTACTAATAGATGATGGAAATAGTCCAACATATCACATCTAATAACATACCATTATCACAAACCTTCAACAAATACTGAAAAATTAATGTATCATTGACTGACAAAACTTGTTTTACCCATAAATTACTAAACAGTAAAAAATATTCAAAGTTTAAATGAAGAACTATCTGCAGATCATTTTTATCATTATTCATCTCTGTTTTTAAGTAATCAAATTAATAAATTCCCCATCAAAGCTACTTTACATCGGACTTCTGATTTATGAAGCTATTTACAAGATGTTCCAGTCAACAATACCATATATGAAAAATCAAACTCATTAAATATAAATTTGATTTGAGACAATTTGTGTCATATTTTTTATCATCATTAATATTTAATTTCATACCAATATGTAAATATATTAAAACCAGATTTAAAAAAATAATACAAATCTTTATGCTTATTGAAACAAAATGTCTTTATCAAATCAATAAAATATATAATATAAAGAACATATTTCTATTGTTTTTTCGATCATTTTAAGGTACAATTTATTATTTACAAACAATTGGCCTATTGGGGACATATCCAACATGACAAATTCTTTAAGATCTTAAGTATAATTACTGCAGTATAATTTAAAGAAGCATTATTTTTATATAATTAAATATTACAAGTTTTCTTGAGATGAGGTAACTCAATTTCAGATATCCATATATTTTTAAATATATTTCAATATTTTGGTAGCTAACTAGTCAGCTATATCTTTCAAGAAACTATTGAGGTGCCACCAGATTTTTAATCTTTTCATTTTCAAAATGAATTGAAAGGTAGTTTTAATCTTATTCAGCTTGAATATATCTGCCTAAATCTGCATTTTTGTATCATTATTGAAAAGATGTACAAAATATTTCCCATTTGTGATCAAAATCCCACCATTATCATATAAAACATCAAGCAATTTACTATTTATTAGAGAAATATTATAGTTTTGGATCATCATGTTACTTTCTATATGGCAAGAAGATTTATATTAGCCATGTTTAAAAGTGTTTGTAATTTTTATTTGTAGATTTATTCAACTTATGTTTTACAGTCAGTTGGTAAATATCTGTCAGTAAATTCTAACATTTCTTGAAAAGCTTCACATTCATTTTATTCTTCTTCTGAAAAGATTATATAGGGATTCTTTATTTAAGTCACTTATGATTATAATTTAAAAAATGGTGTTTTTAAAAAAAAATTAAACCAAAAACAGAATAACTTATATCCAACATACATTTTACAACAATTCTGACTCAGAAATCCCTACCTGAAGGCAACACATTTTTTTTTCAAAATACCCAAGTAATTTGTTATATCCATAACATACTTTCTAAGGGAATCTCATGCATGAGCAACATCGCTATCTTCAAAATGCATATTAGTAATGGTGGTGCTTAAAAGCCGTTTATACTTAGTATGAATTTCTGTTCAATGCCACTAACATTTTGCTTTGAAGTGAATTAATCTATTATCAGTCTGCGACATTATATCTAAAAGATTATATATATATATAACATATTTTGCGGGTTCATCTGTGTTAAAAACTTTTAATATTAATATACTTACATTTTGACTTGGTCACACAAGTCATCCACAGAGTTATAAAAGGTAGAAAGACAGTTGTAGAGGCGCTACAATCACTGATTTGAAAAAAACGTTAAAGTGCCACCAATAGCAATAATGTTAAATTTAGGAATGTTTTTTTAAAAAAATCTTTCCAAATAGGACAACCGTCTTCCTACCTTTTATAACTATGTGGATGACTTGTGTGACCAAGTCGGAACATCAGTATATTAATATTACAAGTTTTTAACACAGATGAACCCGCAAAATATGTTTTTTATATATTTAACCCGTGCAAATCTTCGTTTTAACATATATATATATATTAAAAAGTTTTTCATAATCAAAGTCCGGTAATCCTGACTTTTAGCATCCCGAACAATTCGCCCTCTATTTTTAAAAAACTGAACTAACTACTTTTTCACACCTAAAAAAAAAGTGTATGTAACTATATCCAAGTGTAAATGCTAATAAAAAAAAAGTTAAAATAAATACTTACATTTACATGCGTATTTTTCACTTATAGCGGTCTTTGCTGTATATAGAACTGTAAATAAATGACGTATATTAACTCTAAATGTTTTCACATAAAGAATAATAAATAACCAAAAAAAAACTTACTTTTTTAGGCTGTATTTAGACTCATGCAATTTGGTCACGTGTCATTTGTGACACGAGACAAATTATACCATGTGGAATTCTGTCCTTCTAAAAAATGGCAGCTACAGTGGCTCTCACAACCATAGTCCCGCCAAATGAAATTATGTCTGTTTCGGAAGTTCTGGCAGAAAGTTGGAATACTCGCCGTCTCATAGAGCAATTTCAAACTGTGGAATTGACCTTGAAGTGGCTGGCCAGGAGGCGTCTGCTAAAGAACAGCATGCTCTGTCTGCGTTGCAACATTGAATGTTCGCTGGTAAAATATTCAGCTGGCATAGATGGTGTCAGATGGCAATGCAAAATGTGCAAACAACGTACAGCAGTACGAAGTGGCTCATTTTTTTCACGCAGCCATCTGGGTTTGAACACCATTGTTCACATAGCATTTTGCTGGTCATATAATGTGCCTGTTTGGATGATCATTCACGAGACGGAGGTCAGCGAACGAGTGATCATAGATTGGTGTAATTTTTGCCGGGAAGAATGTGCTACATATTTCGACAGAAATACAGCACTTCTCGGCAGATTTGATGCCAATGGCGAACCACAGATAGTCGAAATCGACGAGTCGTATTTCTTCCATCGGAAATACAACCGAGGGGCCTTCAGAGAAGGCCGTTGGGTGTTCGGTGGAATAGAAAGAGGCTCAGAAAATGTTTCCTATCTGAAATCACAGACAGATCGGCTGCCACCCTGGAACCACTGATCCAGCAACACATTTTGCTCGGAACGCATATTATCAGCGACGGATGGCTGCGTATAACAATATTAGCGGTCTTTCCAATGGTGTCTATCTCCACTCTGTCGTCATCCATCAAGACAACTTTGTTGACCCAGATGACGAGGATATACACACCAAAGCATAAGCTAAAATACCAATTTGGGATGAGCAGACCTTTGTTCTCATCCTACCTGCGGGAATTTTGTTTCAGAAATATGCACGCACGCGACGACCTTTTTGTGCATTTCCTCGCTTGTGTGGCTTCCAACTATGGTAAAGGTTTACTTTAGCGACCAGAGCATATTCGCCATCTAGTTTTTAAAATTAGAACTAAAATATTTTATAACCTTACGTATCTGCTCTTATATTACAACTACAGTAAATATTTATAATTAAAACGTAAAAGATAATAATAAAAAAAGGATTTACCTTTTTAAGCATAATTATGCCCTATGCATACTAGGAAGTTGGAGAAAAAGGCGGCAGTGCTATATCTACCACGGAAGGCAAATCCATATATTGTCAATATTCTGGGTATGTATGTCTTTGTCTTCGGATTCATGAAGTTGCCCTGGTGGATGACAACCAAATGCATATATACCCCATTGCTGAGTCTGCTGATATTATTGTATGCAGCCCAGCGATCTGAAATTATGTGAGTACCTGGTAAAATGTACCGCTGGATTAGGGCCCCAATGTGCCAGCCGTTCTATCCACAAAAAGCACTTCCTTGACACTCTTTCAATACCGCCAAAGACCCAATGCCCTCTACGTATAGTCCCTCTGTGGTATTTTCTGTGGAAATAATACGTTTGGACGACTAATGGCTCCCCATTGTTATCATTTCCGTCGAGAACCATCGGATTTGTGTCTAAATATTTGGCACACTCTTCACGACAAAAATTTGCCCAGTCAGTGACTATTTTCTTGCTTATGCCGGTGTTTTTTTTTTTTTTTATAATAAGTGCTATAAATCTAGAGTTTAAATTGTTAAGTTATAAAAGTAGATAGTTTAAATTCTTAAGTTTCAAATAATTTAAACTATTTATTTTAATTAATCTAGTGTAATTATTTTAATTTCTTTAAAATGGCAAATATTTTTTTATTAACTTTTACATTTTAAATAAATTTTAATGTAATTGTAAAGTAGCATATATGTAAGATTTTCGTATAATAATTTACTTCTAATTTTGAAAACTAGAGGGCGAACATGATTTTTATGTTGTGGTCGCTAAAGTAAACCTTTACCCCAACTACTCCTAAAAAAGTAAGTTTTTTTTTGGTTATTTATTATTCTTTATGTGAAAACATTTAGAGTTAACCCTTAAACCGCTAATTAAATCATTGGTTGTATGAGATAAAAATCAAATCTTTTAATTGGCCAACTCACAAACTGAAGACAAAGCCTATTGTTAAAACATATTCGCCTATAATATTAAATTCAACTCAGATACGTTTATAAAAAGTATATAATTAATTTTTCAGGTCATGAAGAAAACGAAAGTTCTTTCAAAAATAAATTGCTATTTATTTATTCTAAGATATTCTATATCGGCAACATAAAAGTTATAATGTAAACAAAAAGATCGACTTTTACATTATAGAAAAGTAAATATTTCTTTTTACTACATCTTCAATATATTTACTTAAATCTTCAATATTTTTCGAAAATAATTTTGTTTTTTTATTATTCTCTCTGAAAATTATGTTTAATTTCCATAAATATTATTTAATAATAATTTAAATCGTATTCGAAATGAAAATCTCAGCGTTTTTCTTTATTTTCTTTGATCAGGCAGTTTCTTTGTTCTTTCCAGCCAATCAGAATGTCTTTTTCGGCTGAGAGCATGCTAAGAACCAATCACAAATAATGTTCCTTCTTTGTTTAGGTTTAAATGCGTTTTTTTTTATTTTTTACTTCTAAAATAAATCGGAAGATGTCACCATCGTACAGAACTTTTAAAAACGAATTAAATACGTATTTAACGAATTTTATCGTATAAAAATGAACTGAGTTAGAGTGATTTTAGATGTCGACGAGGAGTCTCGTCGAGCGCGGGAAAAGGGTTAATATACGTCATTTATTTACAGTTCTATATACAGCAAAGACCGCTATAAGTGAAAAATACGCATGTAAATGTAAGTATTTATTTTAACTTTTTTTTATTAGCATTTACACTTGGATATAGTTACATACACTTTTTTTTTAGGTGTGAAAAAGTAGTTAGTTCAGTTTTTTAAAAATAGAGGGCGAATTGTTCGGGATGCTAAAAGTCAGGATTACCCAAACTCCTACCTATTCCATAATTTTTTTTAAAACAATCACTTTTGTTTCAGTATGGACAAATCTAAACTTTTTAAAGTTCCTACTAAACTTCAATGAGATAGGCCTTTATAGAAGTAAACATTCAGATGTTTCTTTTTTTAGACAAATATTTCATGAGTAAATTGCCCAATAATTCAATGACAATAATCTGCACTATTTCACAGATCCATTGCTATTACTTTTATTAATGTTGGATCATAGTTAACTACTTTTATCAATACATACAAGTAGAAAAAACATTTAATTAATAATGATAAAATATACTATCAAATAAGAAAATGTGTTATTTAATTATTATTATTTATAAGGTTCTTCACATAATATTAAAATTAATAGAAAAAGAAACTACAGCAATAATTAAATTGTTTAAAATTAATAAAGAAGAGACTAGGAAATGTTTTAAGTTTGATAAATTAATATTACTAATGTACGAGTCAGACAGAAGCTCATATTGGTGCTTACTCATCTCTTATACATTACCTCAGCTGTGTGATAAAATGTACTATACAGATTATCATTTTTACCATGATATATAATTTTAATAAAAGCTCAACTATATTTTTACTATAATTATGATGACAGCCAATGAATCATATGGTGATGAAATATTTATAATTAATGAATTCCAACCATTTAAATTTATCTGGAATTTTATACCATATTATAAATTAATCCTTATTATTATTACTATTATCCTTTCTTAGATGAGTATTTCCCACAACCATTAGCTCTATAATCTCTATGTTCATATTCATTTTCTTTGAGTACAAAGTTTAGATGTTTAAGCTCTGGTTAAAATAGAAGAATATTCAATTATTTTTCATGCTCCAGTTGTTTCATCCGATTTATTTCAATGGTGGGCACAAAGTTTAATTCTGTCAGGAGAACATTACAATGGTGTTGGATCTCCAATAATATGCTTAAGGTGTATAAAAGTAACCTTCAGAATCCATTCTGACTAGGTAATTAGGATATGTTACTGATGACACAATTTCAAGCTCTGGGATTCATCTTAGATGGCTTAGCAAGATTGGTAAGTTCTGCATTATGAATGAATGGTTGCTCTTTTCAGTATTAAGCATATTTATTTACTTTTTTATTTTAATTTTTCTCCTTGATTGGTTTCTTTAGCAGTTAAAAACCAGCAAGTAGTAATCTGCAGTTTGCAGAAGTATTACAAATAGTAATCAGCAATTCTCCATTTGTAATTTTTTATACACAATTCCATTAGCAATCTTCAATTCGCACTTAGCAAATCTTTATATAGCAGCAATTCACAATTAGTGGTTTTTAGTAGTCAATTTTCTAATATTAAAAAATCTTCCTTCACAAATAAAACAGACCTTTCATATAGTATTTTTGTCTTCTGCCATATTTTAATTAAAAACCTTTAACCAGGGCTATTCTTTATCTCCCACCAGATCTTGATTAAAAATTTCAACCAGGGCTATTCTTTATCTTATGTGTTTACTTTTCAAATACCACTTTTAATAAATTAGAATAGAAGTCTCTGCCTTTAAAAGTAGATTAAAACAAAAATGAAAAGAATTATCTTAATCAAAACTCTTTTCAATCAAAATATTTTTTTGATTTCAAAATATAATCGAGTACCTGTGTTATGGCATGTACACTTACAAAAAAAAAATAAAATACAAAATTTAAAATAAAAATTTCTCTTCCTTTTTAAAATTTTTATAGATATACATTTTAGTTTTGATTTTGAAAGGGATGACTTTTGATATGGAAAATGTCTCTAGATCAACTGCTGCAGCATGTCTTGAGAAAAAAACACATTTTCTTTCTATCTATTTTATTTTTTTTATTTTTTTAAACATTGGAACCCCCCACAGACACTCTGCTGAATGTTTTACCTCTCCTTCATCTAGAAAGATCAAAACTATTTTTGATTCAGCCCATCTACAACTACCAAACAATCCTTTATATCTTTCTTGAAAATCTGTCCTCATATCTTCCCACCTGGTACTCTCAGTGTGGTGTTTCTTTTCTTTCTCTTCTTCATCTTCTTTATATTCGGATGGAAGAAAAAGAGCTCTTTAAAACTTTTTAGATGAGCCATATTTTTAAATGCACACAGTTGCTAACTTCTCTGTTTAACTGTGCTGCAAGTTTTGGTTGAAGTTTCTTGCATTTTTCTTCCACAGACATTTATTTCCATCATTTATTCTCTAGTACACTTTTCCTTAGTATTTGACTTAATAAATTAGGATGTCCATTTATTTCACTTGATCTCTAACCTCTTCTTTATCTTCATTCTTAAAAAATATTGCATCATGTTTATTTTTGTTTAGCAGTTGTCAGTGTGGTTGCAGATGTACCTCATTAATAAAACCAGTGTCACCAATAAATATTAGATAGACTTTGCTAGTACTATCTTTTCCATTTTCATTTTTAAGTTAGAAAATCCAACATTTACATTAAACACCATATCCTTTTTTACAACACCTGCCATTTTACTATTCAACACTAAAGCTCTTTCTCAATACACTATTTCCATTTCAATTTCCTTTGGGATTCACCCCATCCTTCATACTTTTTACTGTTTGCATGTTATTTTATACATCTGTATCCAATCCTGCCACATCTCTTCTATTCATACAAGCTTTATTTCCAACTTATATGCCCTAATGTTATTTTGTTTTAATTCATTTTTAACTTCACTTACGCCTCCTTTTACTTGCTTCTCTACTTTCTGAATTTCCTTAGTCTAATTCTTTTCTATGAGCTCCTGGTTTTTCTACTCTTTCCATTGTTTCTTGCCTTATTCTTTTCATTTTGGCTTTAAACTCTTCCCACATTCCCTGCTAACTTTGTTTCATTTCTTGTTGATCTTTCATTATCTCTATCATTATCTTCCTCATCATCTGAATCTCTGTTACTTTAAAAAATATATCTAATTAATATTTATTAACTATATTCAAAATTTTTTAGAAATCAAAAAAATGCTGAATTAGCATTCATAAATTGGTACAGATCAACATCTTCCACACACACACACACACACATATATATATATATATATATATATATATATTATAATGGAACCCGCTACCCGAAAGTCGATGGTGCCAGATATACTGGAACCACTAGGTACACCATATGATGATGTGAATATGGCTAAGTAGTTGGATGACGTGAATACAATGTGTCAAACAACCTACAACAAGTCATATCCTACATCCATGATTCAACAGCACATTTGCATCAGATGTTACTGAATCAAGAATGACAGCTAATAAAGAGAACACATCTCACTACTGTCAGACATTGGTCTTTAAATAGAATGCTAAAAATGTCACAATGAAATGCCCAGCTCCATGTCACACTTACTTTCAATCTACAAACTTATAATTAATTAACAATATTTCAATGTAACCTAGACCAGTGCATATTCATTACATCTCCCTTTTTAGGCCCCATTACATCAGAGAATTCGAACTCAGGGAGTTCTTGTACTCAGTTCTCTTCAGGGATGGAGCTACTCAATTATAAACCTAATATGCCTATATACAAGTATATAGAAAAATACTGATGATAATCAATTATTTATAAGAGAAATACATAATGATGATGATGATCATCAAACCTTTAGTGGTGTAAATTCATAAGGTGATGATGATGATCAAACAGAGATCAGATTGGTTTCAACAATTAAATTTATTAACAATATATATAATAAATATTTACCAACAAAAGATAATAAAACAAATATTCAGTTATCAAGAATGGCTTTCCTATCATCTTGATGGCTTCATACAAGAGAAACAAAATAATTTAAAGTATATTATATACAAAATTATACTATATAATTCATTAAATATATACATGAAACAACAAAAAAGAAAAGCAAAATGAGAGTTTACTAATTCTAATATTATCCCATTAATGTAATTATTAAAATATTTTTAGGCTAGGATAAATATATTATAATTATAACTATATATATATATATATATATATTCTCTCCTATTTATATGTATGTAAGTCCTAATAAGATTAATGACAGATAAGATGACCATTTACTCAGTGGGTTAATTATGCATTCAGAAATAAAACAAAATTACAAGTAAAGTTTGCTCTTAATGTTAAATATATAAAAACCTTACTTGAGATGAGGTCACCTTGATGGATTAATGTGAAATTCTAGAGGAATCTAAAATTTACTTTTATTTAAATAAAATAATACATATTAATTGAAGAGGATTTCCGTTTTTAATTTATATCAATATGACATTTATCCATCCACTGGTTCCACTTTTAAATTGCAGGTGATCAAATTTGAAAAACAAATTTTAAATACACAATAAAAAATTACAATATATAAACTTTCAAATAAAAATGACAAAAGCAAAAATAAAAATAATCATCACATATCTCTCCTGACTGTATATAAATCCATGGAAGATGGCTGCACACCAGCATTCTTTAGATAGACATTTTGATTGTGAAATTTTATAATTTCATAATTTCACAAACTCCATAATTTCATAATTCCATAATGACATTGAACTAGCTTAGAAAAATTCCATAGTATTGGCTTTCTACCCCAATTACATCATAATGTTTCCTTTATTATAAACTATTATTTATAACATGGCTTAAATATATATATATATATATATATATATATATATATATATATATATATATATATATATATATATATATATATATATATATATATATAAATAGCTTTTAAAGATAACAGTTAATTTTTAGTAGTTTCAGATTTTCTTTATATTATTTCTATTATAATGAATTTTAGCTTGCACAATAAATTAAGTCACTAGTTCATTTCTGCTAATTATAAATTAAAGTTTAACTTCTTGAAATGACAAATATTAATATTTTAGTTTTTTTTTTTTTAAATGCCAAATAGTTTTTTTTTTTAAAAAGAAAAATAAAAACTTAACTTTTTTTTTCTGTCTGTTCAATTCCAGATTTTCAAGTCAAAAATGCTACTCTCTGTTGATTTAATTGTCGATTTTTCCAATCAAGAGAAATGCTGTCTTGTCATGTGCTTGCTAAAAAACCTATTATTACAAGTTGATAAAAAAAAATCAATTTATAAAATATTATTTTTATTTAATTTTTCATTATTCCAAACTCGATCATTTTTCAACAATTTTGACCTCATATAATTTTTTTATCTTTGATTTCTGTCTATTTTTATAAGTCAATTAGTATTTTAATTAATAATATTAAATGAATAAAAGAAAAACAATTAATTTCTATCAATAGACAAACATATTAGTTTACATGTATGTTTATATGTATATATATATATGGTAATTATAACGTAATCGGGCTTGGCCACTTGATGGTGTTGTTGGCAGTCAAAAACAATACAATACAATGTTCAGGGCCGCATTATATTTTTAAATCGAATCGCTGTTTTTTTTTTTTTTTGGTTATTAATTTATTGATTGTTATAACTTTTTTTTCATGCCTTTTTATTAAAAAAGTTGCTTAATTTTAATTTGTATTTAGTAAACGACGACCTTTTTTTAATTTTTAAATCACTGTTTTTGGACAAAACTGCTACTCTGCGATGTCTATTTAGTGATGTCTTTCGCTTAATTATTGGTAAATGACAACCTTTTTTTTATTTTTAAATCGCTGTTTTTGGACAAAGCTGCTACTCTGTGATGTCTATTTAGCGATGTCTTTTGCTTAATTATTGGTAAACGACAACCTTTTTTTATTTTTAAATCACTGTTTTTGGACAAAGCTGCTACTCTGCGATGTTTATTTAGCGATGTCTTTCGCTTAATTATTGCTTTCTACATAACAAAACAACTGTGTAGGGTTAGGGTTAGTTTTAGAGTTAGTTTTAGGGTTAGTTTAGGGTTAGGTTTAGGGTTAGTGTTCTGTTGTTGGTAATGCTAAAATAAAAGATATCAAAATCGTAACCGTAGTCTGACAAAAGAAAGAAACTCAAACTTTTTTAAATAACAACAAACACATATAAATGTCTTATTTACTTATTAAACATGTTTATAATATGTGCTTTCTATGAAATTTGCAAAAAAAAATTGTGTATATTTTTATTGGACAGCAGAAATACTTGGCTTCTGTTGTTGGCAACTGCAGAAAAAGTTGATCGCCATCCATTATATCAACTATGTGGTATTTCACGTGAAAACGAGATTTCGCATGAGATATTGGCCGAATTCTTTTTTTACCTACCCTTGGCAAGCTTTTACACCTTACACATTCTCTAAACAAGCGTGTAGCCATTTAGAAAATTACTATAAATCCATGTTTATTAAATAAATTATAAATACAAATATTGTGTAACGAATATTATAAAAATTTGACTAATCCAACTGAACACACATATATATCAAACTGTAAACGAAAGATAAGTGTGTGGATTCACAATAACTGTCACGAAGCAGAAATAGGCCGTATTATTTCTGCATTACACATCATAAATGGCCTTCTAATGGCTAAGACAAACATAGATGTTTTCCATAGCCATAAGTCAGGTCTTGTAAACGGCATTTGTTAGGTGTTTTGGCAAGCCAAAAAACAAATTTATTTGCTTTCTCACAATAGATTAAAAAAAGAATTAATTTCTCAAACATATCAGTCTATATGTATGTTTATATATGTATATACTACTTTGATGTAAGCAAGTATGTAGGATATTTTAATTGCCTACCACTTGGTCTGAATTCATGACATAGTAAAAAAAAATTGGAACAGGTGTGAAAGTTAGTTGTAAGCCATCTACTGCAATATATATATATATATATTAAAAATGAGTTACTTTTAGAAGGTAGAGGATGATGTTTGAAAATAATTTTGTAATTTAATTCATGTTGAGAATTATTCAGTATATAGATATTTATGATAAAAAATAAATGAATTATATTCATCTTAATTCTTGATAATAATGCAACATTTTTATTGTCTTTTAAAGAAAATATACTTACCTTATATTTAATTTAAGTGTTAATTTATTCATTTTATGTCATTTTTATCATTATTTGTTATTTATGCTGCCCAGTATCTTGGAATATATCTAAAAATGCACAACTCATCTTTTTAGTTTATAATTTATAATTCTGTTCTATTTCCATTCTTCATAAAGAATATAAATAATAAATTTGAGGGATAAGTTGTAGATAGTACTTTTTAATAAATGTTATTCATTTAAAAAGCAATAATCCTGTACAACTGTATTTTTTAGTATATATTTGAATGTTTAAAGTGAATAAATACAATTTTAAAAATGTAATTGAGATTATTATGGTTTGTGAAAGTTTTTAATGGCCTGAAAAGCTATATGACATTTTTGTGTAGATTTTGACATTTTAGATGTTATGATGTCAATGCAATTTCTATCTTTTCTATGTTGTTTAAGCTTATGTATAATCTTATATTATAATCTTTGGTGGTTTGACACTCTCCTTTTTCCAACAGTGAAAATTTTAGTGTATTTAGTTTAAAAAAAAATCTGAAGATTTCAGCATTGTGTTGTTTATATAATTTATAGTATCCTATTAACATGACAAAGGCATAAAAAAGTCGCCTAAAAGTCAATAGAAGTAAGAATTTCTGATTAGTCAGAGAATAAATAAGTGAATACCATAGATTTGTAATAAATAAATGTAAATTTTAGTAATTTGTTTAAAATTAATAAATATTATGTGAATGTTTTTGTAAAAGATTTTTTAAAACCAAAATTCCTGTTATGACATTGTCTTTGAAAGTAATTTATTTAAAAAAAAATTTAAAAAAAGATTCTTATACTAAGTGGAAGTAGTTTATACTGGATAAAAAATTGCTTTTGTCAAATTGGTAAAGGGAACATTTTTTAAACTTTTAATGACAATAAATAATTTATTAACTTTTATAATTCTTTTCAATAATAACTAACCCTAATATATCATTCTTTTAATATCATAAAATACAAATATATAATATTTTGTTTTACTAACTATTTAAATAAGTAAATTATATCCAATGATGCTGAGTGCCATTGTTATTGATAACAATGTCACTTAGATATTTTCATATTTTTGAAATGACAAATAGTAATGTTTAAAATGTGCAAATCCTGAAAGCTTACATTTGTAATAAATAATCGTAAAATTATTTATATGGTATATAGAAAAAAGATTTAATTGTAAAAATAAAATGACCAAATATACAGAAATATTTAGTGTCATGCTCACTAGGTCCCACAGTATACAGGATGAGTTTTCAGCTAAACAATTTTTAAATAGTCTTTTATCTTGAGAAAAAAAAAAAATAAAGAAATTATATCGATAAAAATATTCTTTTTTTTTAAATTTTAAATATAGTGAGATTTGATAAAAAATATATTAAGTGCCAGGAAATTCAATTAAGAAGAAACTTTTTATAGAAGATATAATGATATCTGAAAATAAACTATTATATTTCATTCATATTTTTTTAATTGTGATGTTTAGAGTTTTTTTATTTATATTTAGTTTTATGCATTTATATCTGATATTACTGTTAAATACTTTTTATTCTTTGCAGTATGCAAGTTTTATTCCTCTGTTTGACAATGTAGACAAAATTAACTTTGGAATTTTCAATAAACAGAAAAAAATGCTTTTATTATTATATGAATGCATCCAATAAAAGTAAAGAAACCCCCTTGTATAATGTATAAAATAACTCAATGTGAAATCAGATGGAAAATTAGTCTGTAAAAATAAATATTAGTAAAACTTTCAAAATGTAATTACTTTAAAGATTACTTGGGTGATAAAATAAAATTATAATTCACAATTGAATTAATGTGTACTATCTTATTGAAGTATTAGATTAATCTAAGTAAAAGATTAGATTAAAGAAATATAAAAATTAATTAAGGAAATGCAAAAATTACTTAAAAATAGATTTGTCTGATAAACATTAAAAACTGTGGCAAACAATGAGAAAGAAAAAGGTACATAAAGAGCAACATGGCTATTGATCTTGAGTTGGGTTTGTGATATACAGCTGGGATTGCTATTTGTGTTAACTCTATTTGGTCTGGTCTTCAATCTGTAAATCAGTTCAGACAGAATGCAGAATCCAAAGAACCAAACATCCAATTATTCAAAAACTGTAAGCATAACAGTAAGCCAGTCTTTATTGCTGTGGTCAACATTAATGGAGAAACTGTGTAAGCCATAGGAGTGTCTGAAAGTGCTTCCTTTCCCAAGATCTCAGCCATAAACTATACCAGCTCAATCAATACCTGGAAATAATACTGAGTTTGTAAAATAGAAGCTGCCACATATCCTTTCTCTCTCATTATTCAACATAAATCTGGAAGAAAAGCCATGATGCAATCAATGGTGAAACAAAAGGTCAACTGGTTGGAAAATGGAACAAATGAAAACCTTGGTAAAGATACTTTTAAATATATTTGATCATGGTCTAGACTTTTTTATTTTAAATGAAATGAACTTTAATTAATGGACTATTATAACTATAACCTAAAGTAATCATTTAAAACTTTCTTATGTAAAATTTATTGTGTTATTTTATATTAAATTAAATATATGTGTAAAATATTAATGTTTGCTTAAATATTATTTTGTCTATTTTATCTCTCATGTCACTGCATCACCAGAAAATTAGTGTATAGTTATTTTATGTGTTAAGTAAATGTGCTGGACCCTGAGACAGAGTGTGAGTTAGTCAAGGATATGTTATGCAATGGATTGTGTGCCTGTTGTTTGAAGATATAAATAATAATTTCATCATTATCTGGAGCATTTTTTCCTCCATAGATTGAATTTTATATCTTACTTTTTCATTTAAAATGCTTAAAAATTTAGATGGTTTAATTTTAAAACTTCTTGGTTACTATAAAATTCTTTGTATAATTTTTTTATACAATTTTTCAATACATTCTCAAGTTGTTTACCAATCTAATTTTTCTTCTTACTACTGAAACAACCTTCCTTTCAATATCAAAATATTGTTCTATACTTTTGTAACTTATAATCTCTTCTATTTTTTTGACAATTCACTGTTATATCTTCTTATATCAAAATTATAACTTTTTCTACTATTTCACATAATTTAGATCTTCATTTTAGTTTAATGGTTTGGTTTAAACAGTGTCATATTTCTTATTTCTTTATTTATTACATGATATCAACTGAAAATTTAGGAATAAATTGCTACATTTGATATTAGCTATTGATATAGAAGTTCTTAGTATAGTATTAACAACCTTATGAATTATCTTAAGAGTTTGTTAACATTTTAAAAAAGATTAGAAAGTTTTAGCTTAAATTCTTTGATGAATTGTAGAAAGTTAAGAACATCAACTGTTTATACTGTTTATCTCAATACTTAGTTTTTATTTTTGCATTAACATTGTTGTGTTAAACTATTAGGAACATTACCATCTTGAATGACACACATTTTGCTAGTTGAAAAATAAAAATTGTGCTACTCTGTCCTTAGAATGTTTCGTTATCCATTTAGATTTAGATTTTCTCTAAAAAAACAAATTCTGCAATATACAGTTTTTCTTTCTGCCAAATTCTACAAATTTGTATCCTCTCATTTTTTTATCCATAAGTAAACTTATCCATCAGAACACAATGGTTAAGAAGTGTATTTGTCATTCTATCTAAGATGTTATTAATCTCTACAAGATTGTTTATGCACTTTTATATATAGTGAATCTTAAATATTTGTGTTATAAATATTTTTGCCTTTGTATAAAATACACTTCACTTTCTAAATCAACTGTCTCTTCATTTTTGTTCTAACTTTATTAAAATCCAATAATAGCTTATTTATTTTTAGATAGTTTTTATAATTTTGCAATCTTGTTTGTCATAAAAATGATCTGCAATAAGTAACTAAATAAAAAATTATGATTAAATGACCACGTGAATCTGCCGTCGAAGAATTCTATCTAATCTGCCTCTGGTTAACAAATACACTTTTAGTTGGTGTTACTGTCTTATGGGAATAATAACTATTAGTTATAATCATTGTAGATAAATAAATTTACATATATAAAAGAATAATCATATTCTTTTGTGAAAACTTAATTGATGTTTCAAAAGGCAGTTTCTTTATTTTATAGTTAAAGATAAAATATGGTAAAGTCAACATTTTTCCAGATGCATGTTGTTGAACAATCTATTCATATTTTTGTATTATAATAGAAATAATCACAATATAATAACAGCTTTACCGGAAAAAGAGTGTATGAAACAAACTTTAGGAATTTGTATTACTCAGTTTCTTTAATATCTCAAAGAGGAATCAAATGTACTTTTTTTAATTAATAACAAACTCCTTTCTGCACCCATATATATATATTATATCTAAAACAATTAAAAAAATTATCATTTAGAATTTAATTATTTTTATTTGTACAATATAGTAATCTCAACTGTGGCAAAAAAGAAGAAACAGAATAATTTATTATCGAAAGCTTTTCATTTATTTAAGTAAAGTTTGCGTCAATGATATCGTTTTAAATCTCAGAGTCCGTTTAATGCGATGATGAAGTTTCAGCAGATTTAATCATTTGCCACTTCTAAGATAATTACATTTGAAAAAACGTAAAAAAAGAGAAAAGAGATTGAATGTTAGATATAACGAAAGTTTAAGTAATAATATGTAACGCGATCAGCGTACTAAAGAAAACTAATAATCAAATATTTATGACTTCGAGAGATAAAACTTCAGCTGCACTTTCACGAATTTTGTTAATACTTGATATAATTATAATATTTATTAATGATAGTTAACATTTTTAAGACCTGATATAGATAGGTACTATTCCTAATATCCTTGCTATAGTTTCACTAATTCTTTGTATATCTATCTACACTTTTATCTTTCGCCATCTTTTTATTTTTTATCTGTATCTTTATATATATACATCTAACAATGTACTATTAAACGACGGTTTTACTTTTATATATTTATACCGCTGTTTATCCATCTATCTATCAATCAGTCTAATTATCTATCTATCTATCTATCTATCTATCTATCTATCTATCTATCTATCTATCTATCTATCTATCTATCTATCTATCTACCTACCTACTACCTACCTACCTACCTACCTACCTACCTACCTACCTACCTACCTACCTACCTACCTACCTATCTATCTATCTATCTATCTATCTATCTATCTATCTATCTATCTATCTATCTATCTATCTATCTATCTATCTATCTATCTATCTATCTATCTATCTATCTATCTATCTATCTATCTATCTACCTACCTACCTACCTACCTACGTATCTACCTACTGACCGACTGGTCGACCGGCCTGCCTGCCTACCTACCTATCTATCCATTTAGATAATAATATAGATAAATAGCCATTAGTAGATTGATAAGTAATTAACTAATGAAATCAAAATGGATGCAATCCACTATGACATTTTGCATATTATTAAATTTAAAAAAGGTTGTTATTATTAACAAAAAAAATCATCAACATTTTGTTGTTCTCATCAATATCAATTATAATTTGTTCTAGTAATGTAGTCAGATGTGACTGCTGAAAAAATATTTATAGAATAACGTTTACATTTTTTTAAACTAATTTTCTTCAACCCCCCTCTCAAACAACTACTACACGTTTGCTACATGTGTGAAGTATATATTTTTCATACTTATACCCATATTAACAACTAAATGTATTGTTTTTTTCTTATTTTCTATTTAAAATTTATATTACTATTTATCATTAGTCCAACTTTGTATACAAATGTACATTTATTTTTTTATATATTATATATGACATTTATGGAATTTTGCTTACAAATGTAACATATTAATTAAACACAGACATCATATACAATTGTCTACATATATATATATATATAATTTATTATACAAGTATAATTTAACATATGTGTAAATAAATAGATGGATTAATAAAAGATAGACATATATAAAAAGGTAAATTAATAGTTAGATGTTCATATAAATAAAAGATAAGACAACTATTCCGTAGATCATTTTAAAGCAATTGCCATTCAAATATATATCTTTTCCACAAAAGGATGATAAAAAGCAATTTCAATCACATGCTTTCTTAGTACCTATTTACAGAATATTAATATCTTTCTTCATTTCTTTTAATCTTTAGCCAAGTAAAGTATTTTCTGATTAATTACCTGTAGGAAAATGAGCTTTCTATCTAAAAATTATAGTCCAAGCATCTTTAGAAACTGAAATAATTTCAAAGTTTTGTCTAAATCATCCTTAAATACCAACTCATATGTTTGTCAGGTGAATTGAATCAAAATGCCCGAAAAACATACCAATTATGAAACTTATTTATATACTGGTATAATTGATTGATACATGTTCAATCCTTTTTATTAACAATGGGAATTGGAAAAAGACATTGAATAATTCATGTCAAAAATAAAATAATTATTATTCATAATAATCTATTAAGATTTAACTGATACCTAAACACACAAAAAGTAGAGATATCTACTTATTTTTAATAGAACAAATAAATGTATATACATATTACAATTTTACATATACATACAAACAAAATATGCACTAAATAAATTATAAAACTTAAAAAAAAATCTATTTAATTGAGATAAGAGAAAGTGAACGTTACGTTTATTGATTTTATCAGTGTAATATTACATTCTTTTAATTATCAATATACTGAAGGCAAAAAATCATTAGACAAAACGCTAATGATTATTCACTCTATTGTACCCCTAACAACACAATAGAGGTTTTAAAATAATTATTAAACTTTTATGTTTTTGTTTGTCTTTGTTAGTGAAAAGTGAAGGAACATTTTGTCGACAGTAAATAAAGGAAACTTTACAATTTAACAAAAACTAGCAGAGATATAATAATAAATTTATTATTATAATTAAAAATATAAATTTTTAAAACGCTTAAAAAATATTGATAAAAAATATTAATATTTTTTTTGAAAAGAAATCTGTAATATTGAGAAAAAAAATTATATTAAGATGTATTTCAAGTAAAATATATAGAGAATGCATTTTTATTAAAGTTATAGCTAAAAGTTGTTATGAAATACAAATTAACTTTATAAAACTTTCATTTAATTCTGGGAATACTGAAAGTAATGACTATTGATAAAATCCTTGCATCACTGCGATTTTTTTAATTATTAACTATTATCTTGAAGATTCTATAAATAAGTAATTACAGATAATATTGTAGGTAGTTTTCTACTATTTGCATCACAAAAAAAATGTTGCATTTATTTCAATTCTACCATAATATAAGTAGATAAATAAATACCTCATTATTTAAAATGTACACAAATGTATACATATTTTTTTTTTTATGTTTTAAAGGCATTTATTGTTCTATACAAATCAATTATAACAGGTTTTAAAAAAAGAGGAAAAAAACATCAGTTTTGACTATGAGGAAGAGTCTATGACAAATTACAGATTTAAAAAAAGTGGTTTTTTTTTTTTTTTTTTTTATCAAGAAATTTATTTAACACAAAATATACATAGTATTATGATATACAGGATAACAGGTTAAGCTTGGTTAAAAGGTTAAGAGTTCTCATGCATGTATTATTATGTGGACATTGGTCTATCTTGTACAACTTTGTATTGATAGTGGTTGCAGTATTTCAATTGAACGACATTGTGTTCCTGCAACAGGTTGATGCTTAGAGTGACCATAGAATATTTATATTAACTCTTCGATATTTGTTGTATACAAAAAGTTTAGATTTATTCCTGTGTTCATAGTAATTATTGTTAAATACATTTTTTTAATATAAACATTTATTTTCTAATATTAATTGGATGTGCTTAGTTTTGATGAAATTATCGCATTTCAATCTGTTTATAATTAGGTCCTGCAAAAGTTAATTATTTTATAATACATATATACAAATTTGTGATAGTTTATAGATAAAATGCTTTAATGTTTTTAATATATATATATATATACTGCTACTTTGAAACTTGCTATACACAGACGTTTTTATAATGTAAAATAAAATGATAAAATATAAATAATCATATACTTTTCTTTGTAAATGACATTACATTTTTACCTCTTTTGATGTAATTATTTGTATTTGTGAATACATTTTTTTAGTTGTAATATTAAATATCTTGTATTCGGACACTTTCTATTATTTGATGTGGTTAGAATTTTTGGAAAAGCTCAACCTTTCTGTTCATATAAAAATATTTATTTTATACTAAAACTCAATAAGTTGAAATCGATTTCTTTTTAATTATACAAATGAATAATATTTTAAAAATTCATATTTTATCAATTTAAATGATTAAAAACTGGCTGTAAAGAGGGCAATGCCCTATAAACATCACATATATGTTTATGTTAACATTTTCCTCCTGAAAACTTAATGAATTCTTGTATATTTTAAATTTTAAAAAAATGTGAATGAATAAAAGTAGATTTATGATAATTCTATCAAATTCTGATTAAAATCAATTTTTTTTATTACAAAAATTACAATATTTTAAAAGATTTTAACGCCAAATAAATTTTGAGAGATAATGATATTATTGATATTGTACCTGTCAAAACATGTTAATCCATCTAACATGAGCTGGAACTCACAAAATGTACTTCAAACCCAGTCAAGCCTGAGATTTAGGTCAGGACCAGCTTGGATTCGAACTCACTCTTTAAGCACCAGATCTGACACCTAATGGATAACATAACAATGATGGCACATGAGAATTAATTCTTAAGTCTGGCCCACTAGCAGAGTGAAGAAGACAATGAGACTCATGGACTTAAACATATATATTAACAAATTTAATGCTAGAGACATTCCTATGATAAAATCTAATATATTTAATTACTAGGGATTTTACTAATGAATAGCTATGATCAATTAATGAATTGGATTGATTTAATAATGAGACAGAAACTGATATAAGATGAATTAGTAATATATTTATTGACAATTACATATATATCTTGATATAACCATTATTTCGCATTGGAAAATGCATGCAGGCATTTTTATTTATTAAGTAACATTATTCTACACCATTTGGTAAAATAAATTTATGGCTACTATTTAATGGTGCTAATATCATGCTTTATAATAAATCACTACATTCCACTTATTAGTTATGCCATTTCATAATAAATTCGAGTGGCTATTATACATGTAATCAAACCAAGTCTGGAGTGAAGCTTAATAATGCATCTGATTATGATAAATTTATATATTAAATATGGGCGTATAAAGCATCCCAGATAGCTTTAGATTGAACGAGTTTTCAAAAATACTTCGGTTCAATGCCAAAAACTGCATATTAGGGAGGTAGAGTTGGCTATAAAGATTTTACTAATATGCTATGCACAAGTAAAATATAATAATAAAGTTGCTCTGCAGATGGATGAATAGATTTTAGGGTTTTCATGACCAACACCAGTTTACCCAATGATCGATCGTCATGCTGCTAAAAGGGAACCTTTATTTGGTTCACAAAAGGTGGGGAAGCTTACATATTAATCTGGCCCTTAGCTCAGTCTTAGCTACTGCACTACCCATAAAAAAGGAAGATGGCTGGACTTACTGTGGCTCCATCTTATATATATGAAAAAAACAGCACAACGATAAAATATTGATAAATTTCACATTCCCAAGCTGAAGTGTATTATAAATTAAATACCATATATTATGTGAACACTAGTTTATCAGCCTGATCAAAAGAGCCAACTGCTGTAGCATGAGGAATACATATATACTACTGACAGGAATATATATATATAAACTTTACTTTATCCCATTCAATCTCTTAGTTATCTATAATTAATAAACTCTTAAGGGGGGGGGGGAAGTATATTTAAGGGATTTACGAATACTTTAATAAGAAAAATATACTTATGATTACACTCCAGAATAGTTTAATTCTTAGTAACATAATAATTAAAAGCTGAAAATCTGGATTTATAAGCCACATTTTATATTTATATTAATTAATTTACAAATGACAAAATAACAACGAGCACAAAAGAGTTGCCATTATTTATAAAATAGGGTTTCGAAATAGCACACAAAATGATGCTATAATAAATAATAATAAGAAGATTTTAAATTATATCTTTAAAAAAACATATTCTGTAATTAAATGCATGCTGTTTTGAAACATAGGCATAATTAATAATAATTAAAATAAGCAAAAAAAAAGTGCATATAACTGCAGTGATTAAGTTTTTTTTAAGTGTCATAGCATCAGCCAATTTAGCATAAGTAGGTCATTTATAGTATTCAAATATTATATGACAATTTAGACAAAATTTACCTTAATATGGTTAGCTAACCTGATTTTGAAGAAATAAAGATCATTTCTAATTTTACACAGAGCTCTGTGATTTTTTTTATTGATATTTAAAAGGTCCTATATAGCTGGACTGAGGTACTTGAATTGGAATGCAGGTGAGTTCTTTTAGTAGATTATGACATCTTCTATTTAGTTGGGAGATGATTTAAGATGGTCTTCCTATAGCTGGACTGAGGTGCTTGAATTGGAACAAAGATAAGTTCTTTTTAGCAGCTTATGGCATCTTCTATTTGTTATAAGCTTGATAGGGCAACATTGGTTGTTGCTTCAGCCTTGGGTGAATCAAACTTCAATGTTCCATCACAGGAAAGGCAACATATTCTTGCCTGTCTAGCAGGACATGGCAAAATTAAACAATTTTTAGCTTGGATAGCAACAGCCCTCCAAAAGCAAGATGGAGTTTTTTGCTCTGCTTAAAATATAGCCTATTTATATATTTCCACCTACCAAGCCTTAACACCTTTGGAATTTCGTTTGACTCAGGACCAAGTGACTAGTGCTTGTGATCTGATTGGATGTTAATAGTCATAAGTGCTTGAGAGTTTTGCAGTCTCTCAATTTAATTTAAACAAGATCATATAATCTGATTTTTACTATTGATAATGTCTCTGAGGTGTTATATTCATTTACTTTAAAAAAAAATTAATTAAATATATAAATTATATAATTTTGATTCCAATTTCATGAATTAAATTCCTTATTTAGGTGTTATAAATTTTTAAGGCCTAGCAGATAGTAACGGTATTTTGATTTAATGATAATGTCTTTTGTTGCAAACAAATTCAATCAGTAAACTAGATTTTACTCTTATCCAACTCAGGTGTGGTCACTAATTTATTTATTGTTTACAACAAATTTCCCATTTTTAATTATTAACCAATAACTTTTTATTTTAACTTGATATAAATAACTTTTTTTAACATATTTTTTTTCCTTACATTATTATTATTTTTTTTTTTAAAAAAATAATTTTCACAGGTTTAAAAAAAACTATAGTTTCAGTTATATCTATAAAACATTAAATCAGAAAACCCTAGTTTTAAAGAAAACATTTTATACTATTTTTATTTAATCTTAAATATATATATATATATATATATATATGTCATATTATTATTACTATTTGTGGGATATTCCGTGTAGTGAAAAAGCTAAATGCTGACGTTTCAGTACAATATCAAGTACCTTCCTCAGAGCGTCCTCTTTCTTATGATTTGAGAAAGAGGACACTCTGAGGAAGGTACTTGATATTGTACTGAAATGTCAGCATTTAGCTTTTTCACTACACGGAATATCCCGCAAATAGTAATAATAATATGACATCTTTTATCCATGAAAACATTAGAATTAATATATATATATATATATATATAAATTATTATGCCATCATTCCATGGTCTAAATTTTCCACCCACATATGAATATAATACAAATATAAAATTAAGAATTGACTGATACATTAATAAAACATTTTATAACAAATTATGAGTATTTTCTATGCTATAATTTTATCAATCCTGTCTAATTATAGTGTACTTTCATATGTAAATGGATGATGCCATGATAGCACATTTTACCATTCGACTTATCCATAACATTTTGCCATTTAAAATAGGTTCAAAACTAGTTCAGACGAGTAGGTCATTAGGTTGATGGTGAAATGGAAAGTGGACTGGGAGGTTTCCATTTCAATATGGTCACTATTGTTTTTTCTTTATATTAAGGAAAGTTTATTAATTTTTATTTTAAAAAAACATAAATGAATAGATTGAAAGCTTAACTGTGTACTTATTTATAATAATCAACCAATTAGTATGCAAAAATAATCAAAAATGCTTTAGAAACAAGCAAAAAATCTTATTAAATTATACTTCAAAACCTTTTCAAAAATGACCAGAAAAACATGAGGACCCTCTGGGAGTGTTTTTCTCTCAAAGAAAACTGATATCTTTTTAGCTCAGCTGAAGTTTGTAAAATGCTGATCTCTTCAGATCTTTTTTTAACTTTGTAACAATAAAAGCATTATGTTAAAAAATCTACTTTAAAAAAAAACATGGATCATTATCACATGTTAATAATATGACATACAATTACAAAACAACAATACTTTTTCTCAGAAAACTTTCAATATTTTTAATAAAGGTGAGAGTTTACAAGTTAACATAATGAAAATATTCTGTTATTTAACTGTTTGTATGAATTCTGTTTGTATTTACTGCAGATATTTGAGTTGTATGAATATATTTGCATTTTCTTTTTAAATATTAGTTATATTTTTTAATAGATTTTGCAAAAGAATTCCAAAAATAAACACTATTGTTTAAATTATTTTATATGTAATTTGCAGACAAATATTATAGATTTTTGATTCATTGTATTTATTACACATAAATTACGATAAAATATTTTTATTTTTCACAAATTGATGAAAATGGGTTACATTATTGAAATGCTATATATATATATATATATATATATTACAATGAAGCATTGTATTATGCACATATTCTTCACAAGATTTAAAAAAAAACTATACAATTTATACCTCATTAAATGATTTAAGTTAACAAAGTTATATTGACTTATTTATTAAATAATTATTTTATGTTGTTGTATGTTTTATTATATATCATATGTAAATAATAACAATAACAACAACAACAACAACAATAATAATAATAATAATAATAATAATAATAATAATAATAATAATAATAATAATAATAATAATAATAATAATAATAATAATAATAATAATAATAATAATAATAATAATAATAATAATAATAATAATAAATATCCCGCAGCAAATCTCTGCTGAGGTAAGAAGCAATCTTTAAGCTCTCCAATGTAAGTATTTATATTTTTCTTTTGTTTCAACTTGTTATTCGCAAAATAAATGAAATATAGAACAAATCAAATAAAATAATAGATTAAGAGTATTTTTTAAATATCAGTGTGTATTCATACCTTTTTTTTTAAAAAAAAAAACTGACTTGAGTCAGAATAATAAATCATGGCTACTGCCCAGTCAAGCATGAGCGAGTTAAGCACCAATACGAAATTAACAACATCGTTAGTTTCAACATCGCCTATTTCATATGCAAAAATAATTAAAAGCAACAGCAATATTACAACACCAACCCAAATACCATGTTTCCGAAGAACAAATACAAATGATATAAAAAAATCTAGATCTACATACTCAAGAGGAATGTCAACCCCCATCCACAATCTGGACAAAAGAAACACTTGAAAATGTGATGGACCATTTCAATGATAGGGTGCCTCATATGCTGTTTGAAACTTTTCGGAGGTTTTTTCACCAACATTGCTAGTACTCACAGTAACAGATAATCAATGCTCATTATATCATTTCCCAAAAGCTATATTATATGAAGCAATTATGCAAAATGCACTATGCCGAAACAATCTCTTGTTTTGCAGACCATCCAAATTTGCGATATATAACCATGGATTTTTATACTCAGCAGCAAAAAGAACATTTTCAATACACTATTTTAGCATTTGATAATTACGCACTCATAATTATAGATGAAAACCAGAAAAATATTATTACTGGAGTGCTAAAAAATACTTATCTTAAATACAACTTACAAGATTTTCAAAAAATGATAAACCCGTTTGGAAAAGTAATTGCCCTACAGCCAATTTATTTAAAAGACACACCTATACTGATATGTAGTAATTGTTTTGAATTTAAAATAAAACTCCATAAAAATGTAGATGCTGCCATGATCCCAACACAAATTACAGATCAAGAAGCAACACTCTCACTTCACATAAGAGGTTTAAAGCCACTTTGTTTTGGCTGTGGACAGAGAGGCCATCTAGCAACTCAATGCGATAACACAAAAGGCAATCACTGTGAACAAACCAAAATCCTCACCATAGAACAACCCACTGATGATGAAAATAAAATTTCTAATAACATTACATCCATTGACAACCCAATAATAAAAACCAAAAAAAAACAGGGTCAAACACCCACAAACAAAAATGATAATGGAGCAGAATTGTCAATCCCAAAGACTAACCAAAAAAATAATAACACAAAAACTAACATAGACACCCAAGGTTCAAATGGAAATAACTCTCAAGAAACCACAACACAAAATGAAGTAATTACGTCACAGGATCAGCATCTCAATAAAACAAAAGGTGTACCAAGTAAAAATCAACAAACAGAAAATAAACACACACAGCTATATAATGAAAATATAAATCAAGATAATATAAGTACACCATTAATAAAACAAACCACAATAATAAACCAAACTGCATCAAACATAATGGATGCAATAGAACTCCCTCTTCCACCCATTCAAGAGAATACACCAGAGGGAAAAAGAAAGCCAGGTGGACCACCTAAAAACATGAATTCAAATTACAAAAAAAACAGACCAAAAGCACAACTCATCAGACATATACAACTTAGAAAATGATGAAATAGAAATGGATTTAAGCCAACAACAAATAGACAACTGTTCAGTTTCATCAAAAATTGCCTGTATAGAGTCTGAACCAATATTAAATGAAAGAAAAACTGATAATAAACCCTACCAAGTTTTAAATATGTATCAGCATCCATCTACTGCAATATAAAGAAAAAATTAGAATTAAAAAACAAAAAAAAAATCAATACTCTGTTATAAAATTATCCTGAAACATGAAGATAAAAATTGGACCACTCAACATTAGAGGCTTAAATGCCATCAAAAAACTTTTGAACTCAAAAAATGGTTACATACAACACAACCACACATACTAGGGCTATTGGAAACAAAAATATACAGCAGCTCTCAAATTGATCCTTCAAAATATTTAGTCAGCCAAAGGTTTTGTGCATGCTCAAGGCAATCATCATCATCATCAGGTGGCACAGGTATAATAATATTCCACAAATGCCCTTTTGATTCTTTGAAAATTATATATATTGACTCTAATCTTATCATAATAACACTCCATCATAAAAATATCACACTTAACCTAGTATTTGTCCAAATAGCACCAGGTCCTGTCGTCATCTCCAGAATAATAGCAATAATAAATTCAATGCTTACAGCAACACCAAATCCCATAATAGTCCTGGGAGATTTCAACATGACCTACCAAACTTTTGTCACCAAATGGATCCTTCAAATAACAATCCCACTTATGAGTGCTGAAGGTTTTCTCCCATCAAACTTAATATAATTTAATAATAATAGATATAAGTCACTTATTGATTTGTGTTTCTATTCACCAATGCTACATCATTATTTTACTCTTGAACTCTGTCCATCTATAATCTCAGATTATGCTGCCCAGTTCATCACCACCGACCTAACAAAAATACAGAATACAACAATAGCCCTTCAAAAGACTATGTGAATACTTCTTCCAGCACAAACAACTGAATTCCTATATTCAGAACATATATAATGCTCCAAAAACTTCAAAACATGTCACTTGATCCAGTACAAAAGTATATAGCATTCGCCAATATACTTTCTTTCAACATCAATCATATTACTTGCAATTCAACACCCCCCACCAGATTATTAGCTTTGGCAGATGAACTACATAAAAGAATAACCATTTCCAGACCAACTACAGATAATCAAACACAAATTAAAATACTTACAGAAATGTACAACAATACATGCAACACACTAAAGCAATATGTAGCAATAAAAAAGAAAAAATATATACCTTACACAACAACACACTTGGACCAGAGCATATATATACAGTAGGCACTAGGATACCCATCCACAGTCAGAGTGCCTATGGCACTTGAAATAGATGGCTCTATAACAGCTGGACATAACATGATAAACCCAATATATCAACATTTAAAAAAAAACTGCAAAAACAAAGAGTGTACATAACAAATGAAAACATATTTGGAGACCCTGAAACAGACACACCAATAAAAACAACTGACATTGTAATTCAACTTGCAACAATAACAAACAAATGTCACCCAGGACCACAAGGAATTCCCAAATTTGTGTTCAAACTTCTTAGTCACTTCACAGCCAAATACCTGTATGATCTAGCCAATTACATATCCCAAAAAATTTGCAACATACAAAGTCTATATCCAATTGCAATGGTTCCATTTAACAAAAAAACAACAGCAATATCATCTTTATCTAATCTACAACCAATTTCAATGGGACCTTTAGGAATAAAAATTCTTGAAAGAGTAATAAAGGAGAAAATAGAACAACACATACTCCCTGTGTTATCATCAGAACAATATGCCAAAAAAGGATCATCCATTGGCCAGGGTATCTTAATGTACAAAACAATAATCGAAGTAGTAAAAAAAAAAAGAAATATGCACCAATTATAATTCAACTAGACATTGAGGCAGCATTTGACTCAGTGCTTATAGCTAAATTATTAGATGTGCTGAAAAAAACAACAATACCTCCATTCCTACTATATATAATAGCCAATCTGCTACTCAGCTGTGAAATTCACATCACATTGAATGGAAAAAATTCACCAGCCTTCAGTCTGAGTCAATCTAAACAACAATACCTCCATTCCTACTATATATAATAGCCAATCTGCTACTCAGCTGTGAAATTCACATCACATTGAATGGAAAAAATTCACCAGCCTTCAGTCTGAGTCACTCCATCCCACAAGGATCTCCCCTCAGTGCCTTGCTCTTTACAATATATATAAATCCCCTATTTATAGAGATACAGAAAAAATAAAAGACATTCAAATCCCAAACACTGCTTTAAATATATCATGCATAGCCTGTATGGATGATGTAACCATTTTTTCCCTCTAAAAGAACCTCCCCATATTACAAAAGATAATCAAGAATTATACCTCAAATTTTAATATAAAAATTAACACAAATAAAACTGCTGCATGGTCAATATATACAGGCAAGCACTGTACAGAGATGTTTAATGGTAAACCATCTGCTTTCCTTGGTTTCTCATTCTACCTTGGAACCAATGGAATGAGACAAAAAATTCCAAAATAAATTAAAAAAAGATGCTGAAAAAATCACAGCCTCACTTGAAAGGTCATACCTGTCAATATACACAAAGGTAGCACTATTTAATCAACTTATAATCACAAAAATTACCTACTACACACCTATAATCAAATTTTCAAAAACATTCATGTCTAAAATCTCATCAATCTGTAACAAACTAATATGGAAGAGAAAGACAGTGGCAATCTCTATAAAAAATCTGAGCAGACCACCACATAACATGGACTTGGACTCCATACAATGTTTTTTACACACAGAAATCAGTAAATCTAATAACAGCAACCATAAAATGATTTCCAGACCTGGAGTGTGTAATCAGTATAATACCCACAGACAGACCACCCCCTTCATATGGATATCTATCCACACTGATTGAAGAACTCAAGCCAATATACAACAAAATATCACTCAATAATGACAACAAGTATACATACTGAGACATTTATAATATACTATACCCAAACCAGACACCTAATCTATATCCATCAGTTCTTGGGATAGACAACAGAAACTACTGCAACAATTCAGAAAATGGTCATTAGAACCAAAATTATTTGATTTTCTACTTAAGCTTAATCTATCTAAATGCTCTACCCACAACACATTTTCTGTGATTTTGTAGATTCTATACATATATAGACCCCATGTGTGGGCTATGTCATAGAGAAGAAGAGACACAAGAGCATTTTCTTCATTCCTGCAATGCCATAGAAACAATACATCACACAATGTTTACCACATACAGAAAGGCCATCATTTCCAATTGATGAAGTAATAAATAAATTTAAAAAAGGCAACATCCCTGCTATTCATGTAGCAACATATAGCCTTTATGCCTACTGGTGTACCAGATGCACTTTTGCACTTGCTAATAACCCTCGACACCACCCAGCAACATTTTCAATAAAACTAGAACTGTTCAGATAAAGAGACTGCATCCTACCTCAACCAGATGTGTTTGCAGCCAGATGGTCACACTTGAAACAAAGATCCAGTCTATAAAATATAAACTCCAATATGATAGATGATGACATTTTCAACATCAGCATTTTTTCCAACTTCAAAGAGATGCAAGCATAAACTGAACTAAATAGAGAACCAAATTTAAAAACAAGAAAGAAAGTATGCAGAAATGATAAAGACTTATATACTGAAAGTTGTAATTTGTTTTGAATTTGTAAGAAATCAATATAGTACTACATGTGACTCTGTAACTTTTTAGATTCAATAAAGTTTTGCTTTGAAACATACTACTACTACTACTACTACTACTACTACTACTACTACTACTACTACTACTACTACTACTACTACTACTACTACTACTACTACTACTACTACTACTACTACTACTACTACTACTACTACTACTACTACTACTACTACTACTACTACTACTACTAATAATAATAATAATAATAATAATAATAATAATAATAATAATAATAATAATAATAATAATAAAGTAACATTTACCTTTTTTGATGAATTTTGTTTTTATTTGAATATGTCTAATTATATTGCTGCTTTAATTTTATATAAATGTTTTTGTACATTGAATATTGCTATTCATGTTAAATTTTTATATGATTATAGTATTATTATTTACTTTTTTAATAAAGAAAATATATTTCTCATTTAAATAAATGATTTTCCCTGCTTTGAACATTAAGTGAAGATACATTTATAATAATAGAGATAAAAATACTATCAAATGCTTTTATTGACTGTGCACTAAAAAGAAATAAAATAATTGTTTCTTCAACCACAATTAGAGTTTTTAGATTTAAGTTGAAATACCAGCATGGAGAAGGGGGGCAGATATTAATTAAATCAATCCCTTGTTATAAAAATACTCATTCACTTAATTAATTTCTGTATTCCCAAGATTTTATTTCAAGTTAAATCTGAAATCTCCAGTAGTGTTTAAAGAAACAATCATTTTATTTCCTTTTAGTGTAAGTCAATAAATGCAGTTAATATATAATTTTGTTTATCTCTATTACTATTAAGTTTTAGTATTGGCACAGCAAATGCAAATGTAAAACAACATTGTACTTTAAATTGATTAAGCACTTATAGTTGATATTTATATATATCATTAACTATTTCTGATATAAGTTAAAATGTATATCCTTTATGTATATATATATCATATTTAGTATGTGTACATAATAGTACATATGTATATATTGTAAATGATCTTCACTTAATACATATAATTTTACTTTAAATCAATATCCCACATATTGTATATGTATGTTATTAGATATTTCTGCAATATGTTAATATGTATATGCTCTTAATGTTATATGAATTTTTATTTTATATTCTTAATGTTCATATTATATTTATAAGTACATAATTACATAGGTATAATAAAACAGTAACTAAGTTTTTATTTAAATTGATAGATTTATTTTTATTTTAAAACAGTTGGTTTTTTTTTAAAATGCTAAAAAAAAAAACTTGGGACAATTTTTAACTTTTTTGCATTTGTTTGAAATAATGCAAGTTTTGAAGTTTACTTATTTTTTTGAAAAAAAAATCCCAATTGTTTTAAAAATAAAAACAATTTTAAATAAAAAAAACTTAGTTACTGATTTATTTTACATATATAATTATAAACATTACAAGCATAAAGGTAAACTAGTCAATAATAATTAAAATTACCTCTTATCCAAAACTCAACCAGACTAGCCAAGAAAATGTTGATGATTGTTTATTTATAGCTGAAAATGATAAATTGAAGGAATTAATAAATGAGTTTGTTTTGATTCTTCTGTAGGATATGTGGTAGAAAGAGGGGGGGTTAGATTTTGTTTAGTTAAAATTTTTATATCTTTTGGTGATTAGAAATGTAAAGACGAATTGTTTAGTATGTAGTCATTTTGTTAAAAGTAAAGAATTAAATTCTATAATTAAACCTGATAGCCATCAGTCTGTATATCATAAAATAACTGCTTTAAGAAATTATTGTTATAGGAATAAGAAATTAAATAATTCTAGTGGGGTAGCTTTGTTTCAGAAAGATCAATTTTATAAATATTATTTGAGTGTTGGCTACTCTGATAAATTTGTTAAAGGTATTTTATTTAATAGTAATATTTGTAAGGATGTAAAGGATAAAGAAAAATATGATTTTATTTTTTTGCCATTTAAATTGTCTTCTTATAAAATTGTATGTAAAACTAGTAATTTGTTTGGAAATAAGAAAATTGTTTGAAAAAGAGGTATTACTTTGAATAATTTATTAAATAATACAAAGGAAATTTTTGATTGGAAGACTATTCCTGGTGTAGTGTATATTATCTTTTGTTTTTATAAAAATGTTTATATAGATCAGAGTAGTTTCAGCTTAAATGAAAGAATAATGGTTCATAAAAGTAGGATTAAAAATAAATATCTTAGTGCTGCTTTGTATGTCCATTAAAAGATAGAGGCCACACTATTAATTTTGAGTAAGCTAAGGTTGTCTTTTTTGAGAGAAATGAAATAAAAAGAATTAAAGAATCTTTATTATTGAAAATTTATTATTCTGAAGCAATCAACTTATTTAAAAGTTTTTTTAATATTAAGGGTGGATGGGAAGTAAATGGAATTGTGGGTAATGTTTAATATAAATATGTTGCTGTTTTGTATTTCTTTACATTTGGGAAGTCTACTTGTAGTAATGAAACCATTGGTTGTGTTTTTGATTTTATTTTTTTGGCTAGTCTGGTTGAGTTTTAGATTTGGGGTAATTTTAATTATATATAATTGTGTACCATATTGAATATATGTATATTAAAAATTTAAAATGATTAAAAAATGTTATTAAATTGAAACTAAAAATATTTACACTACTTTCTCATGATCATTATTTCAAACAAAGCAAAGTTCTAAGAATAATTATTAACTGTGATAAATAACGTTATTGAATATTTTTATTATTTTCCTACCCTCAGTTCCATATTTATGAAACTTGTTGACATACTGAAAAGATAAGTGTTTCAAATGGATTAGACTGGTATATATATATCAATTTTGAAGTAATTGTATTGAATATAAATATATTAAACCTCATATTTAAAATTTCATTCTAATTTGAAAATGATTAAAAGTTAACAAACATATTTTCCAATATCAATTAAAAAATAAAATGTTTCTTTAAATGTTCCTTTTAATGCTTATTTACAAATTAAATGACTTATTTTAAATTTGTAATGTTTAGATTTTACTTGATATTGTAAATACTTTTTTTAATTCCAAATCTGTTTGCACTTTTTTTTTTTAAAAAAAGTTAGTCCAATTTTATTAGTTTTTAATATTTAAGTGTTTGTCTTGATATGATATAATCTGTTTATGTTATTTTATTTTACTTTTCATTTGATTTAATTCAATAGCAACAAAAGTTTAGGAAAAAAGAAAAAAAAATCTCACATATAAATTTAATGTAAATAATGATTACTTTTATTAATTGAGTGTTATATTGAGTGTGATATCTGACTTGATTTTTTTTGTAATTGAGTGTTGTAATTGGATTTACAATTTACTCTTTGATTGTGTAATATAGTTTGCTAAAATTATGTTGTTATAGAAGTCTTTATATTATATATATTAAATATTTTTGTAGATTAATATAATCAAAGCAATCAGTGGAGATGTTCCCTATAACAACTAGAGAAGATGTTAAGTTTGTTGTTGCTAGATATTTTTCATTATGAGGTGTTACAGTAATGCAACGAGATTTGAGATTTAATAGTTTCTAAAATTGAAATGAAATGTGTAGATTTATATGTGGTTATACTTAAAACACTTGAAATAGAAATCATAAATTTTGGTGGTCATAATTTAATGAATATAGACAGTGATGCAGAATCTTTATTCTTGCAAAGAGGTTTATCTTTTTGTCCCACAGTCCAATCATATTATTAATAATTGAATTTAGAATTCATCAGATTTTTGATATTTTTTCTAGGAGCCTCAGATTAAAAGAATTTTTTGAAAAGCAAGAATTTAATACTGACTGGACACTCCTACATCAAGATGTTTTATTAGATACATACATTGATAATGTAATATCATATTAAATCAACTATAGTCTTTATTACTCTTTTACAATGTTTTAATTACAACCCTCTATGATAGTTTTAATTGCTGCAGCAATCTTTTTCAGAACTATAACCTAACACAAATATAAAATATAATGTATATTTAAATGTTATTAGAAAAACTAAACTTAAACAACACAAAAAGTATAAAAGTAATTTGGCATTAAAAGAAAAGTATGCATTATACAATTTAGAGAAAAGAGAATACATTATTATTAATCCAGCAGACAATGGAAGATGAATAATAACCATGTTCAAAGATGAATATGTTAATAACTTTTTGGAATTTTCAAATGATAAAAATTTCTATGAGACTGTTATATAAGCTTCTGTAAATATACTATACAAGGATATACTTTCAAGCTTAAAGTATATGAAAACAAGAAGTCTTCTAGATAAGAATCTATATATTTTTAATGCCAATCAAAATTCATCCTAGTGTTTTAGATTTTGCTGAAAATTTATAAACCAGGATTCCCTGGAAGACCTATTGTAACAAGTATTGGTGGTTCTGCAAAAATTATTTCAGCATATATTGACAATTTTCCAATTCTTAGTCCACCATCATTTAGTTATGTTAAAGAAACTATACATTGTCTTTAATTTTAGAAGTCATTAAATCTCAACTACCAGATGATTGTCTTTTAGCAATTTTGGATATTGCATCACTGTTTAGAAATAAATTTCATAATAATGGGATTGATGCTATTAAATGTGATTTACAAGGTATAATGCATGTTCACTATTTCATACAATCATTACTGGATTAATACAAAATAACATCATTTTAAATTCTACATATTACTAACAAAAAACAAGATATGTACAAAAATGGCACCAAGTTATGCCAACATTTTTATAGCACAAGTGGAATCCTCTATAGCTGATAATGAATAGGTTTAAATGTCACACTCAGCATAGATATTTAGATGATACTTTAATGATATGACCATATACTGAAGTTGAACTTCACAGAATTTTAGATTATATAAACAATTTTAATGAAAACATACATATTACAATGAATTTTTTAGAACATTTGCCCATTTACTTGATGTTGAAATTATTCACACTACTAGGGTTCTTACTATTACTGCATATAGCAAACAAATTAATAGCCATCACTATTTACATTTTAAGAGTAACTATCCAAGGCATTTAAAGGCCAATATCCATTATAGTAAAATTTTAAGATTTAAAAGAATTTGTAGTAATAAGAAATTTAGACAATAAAATAATAAGGGCTAGATGATAAATTGATGAATAGAAGATGTGCTTATCATAGTTGGATAATGCAATAATAAACTGTTCAATAAGGGAAAAAAAACTTATTTTACCTAAAAATCAGAAACAGAAGTACCATCGTTAGTACTTAATTTTATTAGTGACTTATCTAATATTAATGATATATTGCAAAATATTTTAACATATTAATTTCTACAATTTATTTGAAATCAAAATTTTTCAATCCACCTAAAGTGCTATATTGAAGACACATATCCCTTAATTGTATTGATATATTGTACTATTTCCATCATTTAGTAATAAGTATTGAATGTATTTAAAAAAATTAACTTTATTTAAATTTCAAAGTACATTCAGCTGTTAATAATAGCACAACATTTCAAGAGGTATTATTTTCCTCTCTTCTTCAGGTATAGCTGGTCTGACCATTGATGGTACTAGCATGGGAATCAAACCTGGATCTTTAGATTATTAACTATTAAATTTTAAGATAATATTCTAACCAAGTGAGCCACCTTGCCAAATTTAACAATCAGTAGAAAATTCATATACTTATCTGTGAAATTGCTTCAGTTGAGCATGCTTAGAAATTAAAATAAAATTAAATTTTTCTAAAGACATTCAATATTGAATATTAGATGATGAATACAACTAAAATACCATCATCACAAACCTTCAGGTAAACTTATTTCTTAAATATGTACTTATTACAATAAATTTGATTACTAATTCTATATTAGAAAAAGGTTGTTTTCCATGTATTGATAAATATGACTTTCATGCAAACATATTAATGTTACAAAAGTGGTCCAAGGTATCACTGATAATTTTAAATAGTGTATCTCAAACCATGTCATATGTTAAAGTGCAATAGATGTTTGAATCATTATGTAGGTGAATCAGCAAACATTCTATATATTACAATAACTAACCATAAGTTTGATAATTTATATAAGATTGGTACCAAAACACTTTAGTTTACCAGATTATTCAATTAATGATTTGAGAATAATCATATTACAGAATTTTTTCTCCCACAGGAGAGAAAGCAAGAGGAAAGATTTTTATTTTTAAATTCAAAACCTTATACCCACATAGAATGAACGTGAACATAGGTAGTATCACTTCATTAAATTACCTAGCTTTTTAATGTGTTCTTTTTATTTTTATTTTATTTGTCTTTTAACATTTTTATATAAGTCTTTGGATGTATCTCACTTATTAAAATTAACATTTAATTATTGATTACATATGTGTATATATAAATAATATTTTTATTAAAATTTGAATACTGTGTTAAATAGATTTGTTTGAATTATTATATGATTTAAAAATGCAGACATTTAATAGTTTTATATATATATATATAAATAATAAAAATAATAAATTTAACGGTAACAAACTATTATAAAAAATCCTTAAATCCACAATGATCCACCATTTCTTAAAATTACTTAAATCCATTGTATTCAATACCATCCCAAAAATAAAAAAAATATGTAATATAAATTTATTATTTTTATTATAATTATAATTTGTTTTAATTAACGGACATTTTATTTATATTATATATATAAATTTGTATTATATCTGTAATATTTAATCAAAATGCATCCATATTTCATTTGGATTTTATTTAAACTTTAATGTGAATTATATAATAATTTATACATATACACATCACATTGGTACAGTTGTATAAATATATTTTATGCAAATTTTAAAATTAAGTCTTAAATCTTGAGTGTAGTTTATAAAAAAAAAATATTTTTTTTAAATGTACCCTAAAGTAAATTAGTCATTGGTTGGTTAAATTTCTTGTATGAAATCTTTCAATCTGTAGCAACTAGTTTTTTTTGGTCAAATATGTTGCCATATAATTTATAATTTTTGAACATCATCATTTTATTATATTTTTTTCTGATGAAAGTCAATCTTCTGATTGAAATATTAGATATAGAAGTAATTTTGTTTCTTCTTATTTTATATATATATAATTCCTTTGATTAATTTATATATATATATATATATATATTATAATATATATATATATATTCCTTTGATTAATTTATATATATATATATATATATATTGTAATGGAACGTATATTAGGCAGCCCTACGATTGGGCAAGCCAAATGTAATGGAACGTACTTGCTGCATTTCATTTAAATTGAAGAAAGACAAAATTATCCCGGTTATAATTAAATAAATTGTTTAAATGCACTTCCAGCTAGCTATACATAAAACAAATCTAAAATCATGCAAAGCAATGAGATCTATTTTTATAATTTATTTTCAAAGATGATGTGAATAACTAATCAAATATATATATATCAGAAACAAAGGGACTTCTACTAAATTCAAATATACACATCTAATTATGTAAATTTATGTATCTCTAAATATTTGAATGAATAATAATATGTGTAAGTGATCTACAAACCAAATAATAAATGAAATATAAAATTATCTTTTATTATTTATAAATTCAATTAATTTCATAATAACTTTGGCATTAAAAGAAAATAAGAATAATATAGTATCGCTCTTTTAAATAATTACAAAGGCATTATTTATAAAAACAAATAGTACATCCTTTATTTTATGTTATAGTTCAACTTTAAATAATATTGATGTTTTAAATATAAATACAAAGAATAACTATATGTATATACTTGTAATAAGTATATATAGATTAAATATATAAAGACATATTTTTGCCTAACCATTATAATATAAATATAACAATTCATATATAACTTCAACCTATAAATTACATTTTAAGATTTTTAAATTATTTAAGATAATTGTCTGAACATCTGTTATACGTCTAATATTATTATAAAACAAGATGCTTAAATTGACCACTTATAAAACGTTGTATTTTATAATAAAAAAAAAATAAATAAATAAAAAAAAAAAATATCAATCTCAAAAGTATATTTATATATTACTCATACATATATAAAATTATTAAATACCTTTTTAAAGTTCATTTAGTTAATTTTCCTTTCCAAAAGTTAATTTATTCCATGAGTTCTTTTATCCGTTTACTTTTATTATTAGAATGCATTCTATTGAAAGGCGAAGAAATTATTATATTAAAGAAAATTGTTAATCCTTAGATATATGCATATTTTATCCGTTTTAAAATTTCCTTCCTTTTAAAAAAATAAATAAACCAATTAAAATGTTAAATCCAGCATGTTAATTCCAATTACTTCCAAATTATGATTAAATTGATGATTATACATTTAAGATAGCTATATCAAGTTTCAACTCCAGACGCGACGAAATTTATACATTGAATTTTTTTATTTAGTTGTTCCATTGAAAATTGCCTTGGAATAAATGAAAGTGATGATGCAGCCTCCTGGCTGCGATTCTTGATTAACCTGCCATAATCTATGTATTTACCATAAGATATATATATTATTTCAGTATTTTGAAGAATAGTAAATTTTATAGAAATAAAGTACAATAAAATCTTTATTTTTCAGTTGTTTGTTCTATATCTATTCCAATAATAATATATAATAATAATGGCTTCCTTTATTGTTGTTGCTATCGTTCCATGCGCCAGCAGATACTATTTTAAAACTCATGTTATATATGTTCTCTTTTAAAACAATTAACATTAAAATAAAAATAAAATATCAAGTATATATATATAAAATATTAAATTGAAAATTTGACATCTTTAAAAATATACATAAATAATTATTTATTACATTTAGTAATCATTATAAATAAAATGATTTTTTTTTAATCAATAATTTATATGTCCTTATTTATTTTAATAATTAAATGTTCATATTGATGTACTATCAATATATATAAATAAAATAATAACTTCAAATAATAACTATATTTAATAAACATAAAAGAAAAATTTAAATATTTCATATGTAAACATCAACTTAAAGAGATTTTTTTTTTAATAACAAATAACAAATTTTTAAAATATAAATATCGACTTATCGATATTTACAATATATATATATATATATCAATGACTATTTATACTATATATATATATTAACATCTACCTAATAATATTAATTGCATACACACATGTCTTCCTTAGGTCAGAATGAGCTATGTGAAAGATTCACAAATTAAATAAATATTTATTTATAATGAAGCATTTTAATGAAATTGTGAAAGTTTTTAGCTAATATAAAAATTATGATTGATATAAATAATTTATGTCTATGTATCAAGAATAAAAACACTTTCTTGAATAAAATTTCCATGTTGTTTTTTATATAGTTTTTGAGATATAAGTAATTTCCTTCATATCCTAGGAGTTTCCTCAATGATTTATACATGTACATTATTAATCCTGTAACAAGTTCAGATTTTTTATTGTTATTCTAGGTTTCATACTGAAAGTCAATAAATTGGATTTTATTTCTTACAGATTTAAATTAACAAATGTAAAACATTCTGAAAAATCATATTTGAACTTTGCAATTATTAAAACAAAGAAGAATTTGTAATGAGAACAAAGATTATTTGCATAAATGAATGATAGAAAGAAAAACAGTGTAAGTAAATAACTTTAGGAATTCAACCAAATCTATTTTGATTTAAATTTATTTTTAAAATGTTAATGTATAAATAATAATCACTGATAAAGCCATAAAATTCTGCTTAAAATATTAAAATTGCTTTATTTTTAGAAAAACTCAAAAGATTCTAACACACTATTAGTAATGACAGATGATAGCAAATACACTACCAATATTTTTATTAGCAATATGGGGGAATTTACTAATATCTATTTTTTAAAATTAAAAACCTATTCAAATAAAACCAAAGTGTATATATGTATGATTTTAACTTTAAATAAGTATAACAATACTGGATAAAAACAATCATAACAATTTAATAAGCTTTGAAAAATTTGTATGTGTTGTTATTCTAAAAAAAAATTTTCAATGTTATCTCATAAATAATAAATATCACCATGGAGACAGATCATGTGCAGATAGACTTTTGACTTTTAGCAAACTGCCTGTAAAATATTGACCTTTTCAGATTCTTCTTTCTTGCATTAATAAATTAGTTTTGCTACGTTGCAGCTTTAGCATTTTAAATAAAAATTTACATAAATATCAATTATTGGTAGCAATGGAAACAAAAAATAACATGGCAGAACTATCATGCTATTTGTGATGTAAGCAACCTCATTAGATGACAAATCTGTTAATAAGAAAGTTAATATAACATTAATATTAAATAAAATGATTTAAGATAAATAAGCATTAAAAAAAGAGAAACAGTTTAATTTCAATTTTGTTTTCAAAAAAATTTTTTTTGGAAAGAAATACATTTCTTCATCAGATCCAGAGTTAGTGAGAAGTTGTTTCAGTTAAATAGTTTATCCATCGGATAATTTTATATGACAATGAAACAGAAATTTGAGAGTACATTTAGGATGGCTTAATAAATTTTATTAGCTGAATATTTAGTGATCCATTATAACATAATTTTTTGTAGCACTAAGTCTTAAAACTTTTTAAAAATGGCATATTCAAGTTCTAAGCTAGATTTGAAACAGGTGATAGAGGGATTCTATGCTTTTATACACTGAAGTTCAAGTAGTGTCTTTATAACATCTAGCTATACTCTTACTTTATAAAGTCATGTTGCTTATATATATCTGCTCTATGACTAATTTTTTTTCAAACCTTTGATAAACTCATAATTACACTTAATCATATATTTTTTACCTTTAGTTATAGATAATCTCATAATTACACATATTTTTTTTTACGACGATCTTCTTAACTAAATTTTTGTCTTGGAGTAGAAACTAGAGATTTCAGTTGATCTATTCCTTAAAATTATTATTGTTCTTCCAAATAATAAGTCAAAATGGAACACATTCATTTAAATTTCTTTTAGATAATCCTTTTTCTTTTTTCTCCCTTCTTTTAACTTACCTTTAAAAACATTTATTTACATAATTATTTTATAAAGGTGATTTCAACCCAAACATTCAGGTTCCCTTCAATCATTCACTATATCTTATACAACTAATACAGATGACTGTATACATCTGAAAAAAAAATGTGACCATGAGTATCAGTTGTATAAGATGAAGTGAATGACTAAAAGGGGATTGAAATCCTGGGTTTAAGTCCCCTCTGATTACATCTAGCTTAACTATATATTATACTTGTATTCAAACAATTATTATTTATATTTTCATTATGACTCGAAAGTAATGTAATATTCTATTAGTTCATTCACATATTTCCTACAACAATTATCAATTTATATACTTTGTATTCTCTCATTTTTTGTTTTCTTTATCTCCTTTCTTTATCATAAAATAATAATTTCATTAGTACACTTTTATTGGATTTCAAAACTACTTTAATTATTTCATCTGGCTTCACTCTATTTGAAACCAACCTCCAAGCATGAACCGCAAGGGCAGCATGAAATAGATAAAAAAGCAGCATGAAATAGATATAAAATATCTATTTCCGTATAAAACATAAAATTTTAGTGTCTTTAATAGCAAATACTAAAAACTGTAAACACAGAAATTATAATACAATTTATATTTATAAAGCATCATCATATAGTGGGAATACATCCATCTCCAATTTATATGAGTGAATTCAAATTCAGCCTGAATTAAATTTGGATAATTTTTCAGAATTCAATCATGTTTAATAATTTGGTCTCATTACCAAACGTAAAATTAATCGAACTAATTATTTAATATTTGTCGATAAATGATTATATAGCACTTTTCAGCTAGAAAGTAAAGCTTGAATTAAAATGCCAATTATGTTCTAATTGGTAAGAAGTGTGAGATTTGCCATTCCCCCACTCCTTTTAAATTAATTTCTGTTAGGGATAATTTAATAGTTTATATAAAAGCCTCATTTTTCTGTTTGTGTTCTTTTTTGTAAACAAAATCATTTTTTTTATTTTTAAAAAAAACCATTTATTAATCCGAAGCTATTATTTTCAGTTGACCAACTGCTTAATAAAAGTGATAGAATATTGCAAAATAAATACATACTTTTTAAAGTTTAAAAGTACCAAGTGATATATCCCTATAATCTTTTATTTCAATCATTTTATCTTTATATTAATTTACAATATGGCTTTTTAATCTTAGCTACGTTGACATATTGTCATTGATAAATTACATAAATACGTCCTTATCGTTTTTTTAACGTTCAATTTTTTTTTTTTTTAAAAAAAAAAAACAATTAGAAGTTTTCAAAGAAAAAAAACATCAAGCCACTTTAAAAAACGCAATAATAATTATAAATTCTAAAGTAATTTAAAAAGCTTATTAATAGTTAATATCCATTTGCGTCTAAATTTTTATACAAAAGAAACGACTAAAGTTTCAGCGTGACATTTAAAAGCATATTTTATTTGCTAAACATATTAATAAGTCCCAATCTTTCAACAATATTATTTTTTATCACCGACTATTTTCTTTAAATTTAAAATAAAATAAAATGATTCAAAGTTGTTTGATTAAATTAAAACGCCTTTGGATTTTGAAGATTTAGAAAAAAAGCTACTTTGGAGATTTTGTGTATTTCATCCAGCAATCTTGACATGAAATACTACAAAGTGTTCCTTGAATAATTAATTACTTTGTATAACACATCTAAAAAATTATAAAATACATTATAGAACTAAAAGAATGTAAAATTACCATCATTAATTAAAACATATGTATATGTAAAATATCCAAATGCCAAAAATTAAATTAGTAAATATTATAACACCAATTTACACCTGTTTAAAATTAGCCAAAAATACATTACAATTTACTACTAATGGTTTCTCTATCAAAAAATATTTCACAAGTGCAAAAGCAACATACAACTCAAATACTTTTATTATATGACCCAATTTTAAATAACCTTATGGTTTAGCATTGACAAAAGTTTCATTAATTTAGTAGCTTCATAGATATAATTTTTAATAGAAAAACGTGTTTGAACTGTTAATTTTTTCAAAAAGACAGCTTTAGCTTTTTCGAAAATATTTTAGGATTTATATTCATCTCATGAAATATATAATGCTAAATTAAAATATTTCTTTTTTTCTAATTAAATTTTTTTATTTAGAGAATTTCTGCAGCATAGCATAATGGTATTTCAATAAATTTAAGTTAAATTTATTCCTGCAGCTCTGTTAGGATTTATATATCAATTTGCATTTTCTTGTTAGCAGATACAAGAACTAAGATTTATTAATTTACAAAAAAATCTTAAGATAGTAGTATCATAAAGAGAATATAATAAAAATGAGTCAATAACATTTGTTATTGGTAATTTCTATGGTCTCAGATCCTGAGAGGCTTGCAAGAGATATCACAAGTGTTCATTTTTTGTTTGACTTGAAAATGGAACATTATATATTTTCCAAAGTAGTTCTTTATATATTTGCGATTATTTTTTTAAATAAATAGTTGGAAAATATTTATTGGGAGATAAAAATATTTATGATTACACTCAAATTAAATTTGAAAATGTTTAAAAAAATAAATTAAAAGAATTATAATAATGATAAGCAGAAAGTTATGAATGGCTGAAGAAAGAATGTCTTCATATTCATTAAAGCAGGTATTTTTTTGCGAATTTTATAATAATAAGTGGAATTTTAAATTTTGGAACATAATTTTATTGGTTTATGTAGTATTAACAATAATTTGTTTGTGTTTTAGAACTGAATTAAAATTAATTTTATTTTGACTCTAATAAATTTTTATCCATAATTATGAAAACAAAAGATCTTGTTATGACTATATATTTCAGTTTATTACCATTCCCCCTATATTCTCAAAATAAAAATATTATTTTTAATGGACATTGCTAATAAATATAGTAAAAATGATGAGAATATATTGCAGAATAAGAGTTTAATTTTTAAATTTCTGCACATTGTCAAAAAATATGATGAGTATAGTTTGAAAAGAAATTAAATTACTGATCAAAGTTCATAAAATATATGAAATAAAAATACTTTAATTCAGCATTATTTACAGATCATATTATTATTTTTGAGATGATTAAAAGTACCTTTTGAAAAGAATTACCAGAAGAAAACAATTGCAGTATCATCTTACTAAAAATAATTATTTTTTTAAAAAAGCAATTTGATATTAAGATTCATTAAAATGTTAGTTGGAATTATCAGTTTAGGCATAACAAAGGTAAGAATAAAGGTTTTATATTTGTCTGAAGGTTTGTAATGATGGTATGTTATAAGATGTGATCTGTTGGACTATTTCCATCATTTATGAATGAATGATGAATGTATAGAAAATTTTAAACTTTATTTAAACTTTCCAAATACAAACAAATTGTTAGTAATAACACACAAATAGACAATGCTACTTGGAACATTGTGTAATTACTAACCTGTATTGTCTATTTGTGTGTTATTACTAACAAGTTGTTTGTATTTGGAAAGTTTAAATAAAGTTTAAAATTTGTTTCACATTCAACATTCACTCATAAATGATGGAAATAGTCCAACAGATCACATCTTATAAAGGTTTTATATTTTAATATAATTACTATTTACATTTAAAAAAATCTACCTTGGTATTAAAACCATAGTAGTGAATTTGGATTTATTTTTGTTTTAGCCATCACTTAAAAAACTGAAAATACTTCAATGGAAAACATAGATATAATATTACACTGACTTAAAGTTAAAATAAATTATGACTTTAAATAATCTCTGAGGATTTATTTAATCAACTGAACTTATTATTGTCCTCCAAATGGGCAACTCCAGATTTGAAAAAGAACCTGAGTTCACAAAATAGAGTTCAAATCTCATTCTTTGTTTTATTTTTTTGATGTCTTAGTGAAAGGTTTAATAAAACTGTGCTTTAAAAATGTTTATTTATTTATATTATTTTGGATTTTATTTGCATATTGAGTTACATTAGATATCATTATTATTTTATTTCATAAACTAATAGATAATTATTTTTTTATTAATATTTATTTACACGTGATTTTTTTTTTTTTTTACATTTTATATCTTAAACTAAACTAAAAAAATATTAATGTAAATTTGATTGCATTTATATAATAGAATTAATAAGTTTATTTATAATAAAAATATGAATTAATAATAATAATATGATTATACTTATAAAGTAAATGAACTTAAACTATTATCTTAATTAAATATAAAACATGACTAAATAAATTATTGATACAGAAATGTTGAATATAAAATTAGCTAAGTTCTGTCAAATTCCAAAATCTCTGAGATTAAATATCCAAAGTTATTTATTTAGTAAATTAATTAATTTAATGATTAACTTTTGTAACTTAATTGATATATATATTTTCAACCACTACATGATCATTTCTTATGCATACACAAGCTGTTTACACAGAGGCAAAACTCTCCATATAGTCACACCATTAGTGCAAGCAAGACTAGTCAATGGATGCAAGAAGGCCTGTGAATAAAATCCCTATCTAGTGCCTACACATACTAGTCTGGAGATATTGGATGAGTACGCGCAAGATAGGGATTTTATAAACAAACCTTCTTCCATCCATTGATTACTCTGGCTTGCACTGATGGCGCTACTGTGTGGAAAGTTTAGCCTCTCGGTATAGACATTTTCCTATATGGAACAAATTAAGGAAGTGCGAAATTATTTAATATTTAAATCTTGAATTTGAATAATTTATATATTAAAATATTTTATATGAATAATTCAGGCATAAGCATAATTAAAAGAATAAACAAATTGTAAAAGTTAGAAATTTATTTAATGAACAAAAAGAAAAAAGAAACTTTATTTTATTAGCTTGAAAAAAATAATATAATATTCTTATAAAAATATCATACAACTATAAAAATAAATATATATTAAATAAGAACACATTTTAAATTATCAAAACATCCTAAAAATAGTTTTACCATCATTTCTGTTTAATCTGTAAAATATCTACAAATTGCACAATTTTGTATTAATTGGCTGCTATCATAGATAATAGCATGGTTGCAGTTTTTAACTAAAAAAATATAAAATGTAAAACTCTATTTATTAAATATTTTCATGTATGATATTTATTCGAAACTGAATTATATTATACATAAACCAAAACAAACATTTACTTAATGTTATACAAACATTTTATTTTTATTTATAAATCATAATACTGAAATATATTTTATAATAAATAAAACAGCTTTTATCAGTGTGATTTTTCTTATTAGTTATCTTGCAGATTAATCTAAAAATAGTTTAATCTGTTTTCATTTTCTCCACTTCTTTATTTATTAAATCCCAGCTTACTACATGTATATAGAGTAAGTGTAAATATGCTTATGCATTAACTGATTTTACTTGGTTAAATCTGTTCTAAATTTTATCATTAATTAAAAAAAATACAGAACTAAGATTTTTATTTTAAACTGTTATCAAATATTTAAAGGATTTGTTATAATTTTATATTAATGTAAGTTTAAGAATTCATACGTTTTTTCTTTTATTTCTGTATTAATTATTATGATATTTTTAGATTTTATATTTCCAATTCAATGAAACAAAAAAGTGAAAAAACGATTAAGATATATTTCATTTTGAAAATAATAAAAAGAATCAGTTCATGTAGATAAAGTATTTTTTTTTATATCTAATGCTAAATGTAAAATATATTAATTTTAAAACTCCAGTCCTTCTTTACAATTAATAATATAACAATACCATATTATACTAATATATATATATATATATATATATATATATATATATATATATATATATATATATATATATATATATATATATATATATAATAGTTTAAGAGAGCTTTTATTTAAATTGATGAGCAATAATTACCTAGAAACTAAAAAAAGAATGTTTTTTTCCAGACAGAATTTTGATTATTATATTTAATTTAAAATAAAAGCATTGAACATCTTTAAGTTATTTAATTCAGTGAAGCCTCATACAATTTTTAAATTAAATATAACAACCCAAATTGTGATTGAAAAGAAAAAAAAAATTTTTTTATTTTTAGTTAATTCCTACCCATCAATTTAAAGAAAAAATGTATTATGATATATATATATATATATATATATATATATATATATATATATATATATATATATATATATATATATATATATATATATATATATATATATATATATATATAAAGAGCCTGCTACTAGCTCTAAACAAGCTTAATTTTTTTTTTTTTATGATAAATGTTACAAGAGAAAATACATGAAGCCTTTATCTATGATGGTCCCCATCCCCAGACCGGTTTCAAGCTATGGCTCTCATTAGTGAGAAGCTAGGACATAAGATTCAAAATATTAACTCAAGCCAAGCATTTATCTAATTCTTAAATATTAAGAAAAAGATCCAAATCTTCAGACACCTACATGTCTTCAAACTCAGCTCTTTAACCAAAGAAACTATATGAGCCTGAACTAAATCCAGAGATCCCATATATTAGTAGGCTTAGCAATTTAATATAACCAAAGCCCTAATAGCAAAATTATAATAGTAAAAATCAGTCATATATCACATGACCTATATAGCTTGTATTACCAATATATAAAGAGCCTGCTACTAGCTTTAAAAAAGCTTTTTTTATGATAAATGCTACAAGAGAAAATACATGAAGCCTTTATCTATGATGGTCCCCATACCCAGACCGGTTTCAAGCTATGGCTCTCATCAGTGAGGAGGTATGACATAAGATTCAAAATATTAACTCAAGCCAAGCATTTATCTAATTCTAGCTCCTCACTGATGAGAGCCATAACTTGAAACTGGTCTGGAGATGGGGACCATCATAGATAAAGGCTTCATGTATTTTTTCTTGTAGCATTTATCATAAAAAAATAAGCTTGTTTAGAGCTAGTAGCAGGCTCTTTATATATTACATATTGGTAATACAAGCTATATAGGTCATGTGATATATGACTGATTTTTACTATTATAATTTTGCTATTAGGGCTTTGGCTATATTAAATTTCTAAGCCTACTAATATATGGTATATCTGAATTTAGTTCAGGCTCATATAGTTTCTTTGGTTAAAGAGCTGAGTTTGAAGACATGTAGGTGTCTGAAGATTTGGATCTTTTTCTTAATATTTAAGAATTAGATAAATGCTTGGCTTGAGTTAATATTTTGAATCTTATGTTCTAGCTACTCACTGATGAGAGCCATAGCTCAAAACTGGTCTGGGGATGGGGCCCATCATAGATAAAGGCTTCATGTATTTTCTTTTGTAGCATATATCATAAAAAAAGATTGTTTAGTTAGTAGCAGGCTCTTTATATATTACATATTGGTAATGCAAGCTATATAGGTCATGTTATATATGACTGATTTTTACTACATATATATATATAAATCATTTTTATATAGCGCGATGTTTGTAAACTGTAATATTTAAAACAGCATTATGCTGTTGCACATGCGCTTTGAAGATTTTAACTATAAATGAATGAATACTAACACTCAACCACATGATAAAGTCTTTGGAAAAGATAGAATGGCCATCTATCTTTTCAAACCCAAATGCTTTTGTATGGGAAAATCTTAAGTGTTTGAAAGCGAAAGTGTGAATATATTAAATAATCACTTTAAATTACTATTACATGCTTGAATGAAAGACACTAATGAAATTTACTAGAATTTATGATGTCATTCTTCTTATTTGATATTAAATGTATGTAAATAAATCATTTTTATATAGTGCGATGTTTGTAAACTGTAATATTTAAAACAGCATTACGCTGTTGCATATGCGCTTTGCAGATTTTAACTATAAATGAATGAATACTAACACTCAACCACATGATAAAGTCTTTGGAAAAGATAGAATGGCTATCTATGTTTTCGAACCGAAATGCTTTTGTATGGGCACATCTTCAAAGTGCATGTGCAACAGTGTAATGTTGTTTTAAATATTACAGTTTACAAACATCACATTATATAAAAATGATTTATTTACATACATTTAATATCAAATAAGAAGAATGACGTATCGTAAATTCTAGTAAATTTCATTAGCGTCTTTCATTCAAGCATGTAATAGTAATTTAAAGTGATTATTTAATATATTCACACTTTCACTTTCAAACACTTAAGATTCGCCCATACAAAAGCGTTTGGGTTCGAAAAGATAGATGGCCATTCTATCTTTTCCAAAGACTTTATCATGTGGTTGAGTGTTAGTATTCATTCATTTATAGTTAAAATCTTCAAAGTGCATGTGCAACAGCATAACGCTGTTTTAAATATTACATACATATATATATATTTGTTAGGCTGAGTTTGAAGACTTTACTGGTCTGAAAAATTCACGCTTGCAAACAGAAACGTTTTGCATAAACACTTGGAGTGAGTGTTTAGATCTAGTTTCTAACTCTATCCTTCACTGATGATAGCAAATAGCTTGAAATCAGCTGATCTGAGGGTGAGCAAATGAAAGAGATAGTTAATTCTGACTCTTTTGTCATTTATGTAAACAAATTTTACACTTGTTTCGGGGTTTTTGGTAAAACACCATCTATTGATCACACACACACACACACACACACATATATATATATATATATAAGGAGGTTGCCTTGACAACAGTTTGAAATTGCTGATTGTTATTGATATTGGGAATGTCTAAGTGGTAACTGGTTTTTAACGATATTGTGACAGTCAGATAATGTATGTTGGTTTAACCCAGTTCGAATACTAGGCGAAAGTACTTCGAGGCCACCCATACGTGAGATATTAAATCAAGAATACTATGACCTCTGCCCATTCGCCTCTTCTTGAGGCCTGATCACGAACAAACAACACCATCTGAGCCATGCATAAATTATTTTTCAACCGGCGACGGCTTAGCATCAGCGGAAAGAAACATGGACGGAAACACATCAAGAGCTAAATAGTTAAATGTGCAAAGGTACCAAGAAATATGTATTTTGCATTTTGCATGCCTGGATCATTGAAAAGTAAAATAAAGCATTTATAACAAATTTAGCAAAAGTCAAGCTTGTTAGTTAAATAATAGATCTTTAATTAATGACTTTAAAATAGGAATAATGATTTAATGGCCTCCGCTTTTCCCCTAAATTAATGAAACAAACTCATTAGACAATAAAAGCAGATTAATAGGTTTGCGGTCTAAATCTTTTCTTCCCAATTTTATTAAAAATTGTCAACTCGATCTTCTCGATAAAGTACGATAAAAAAGAATCTTTCGCAAAGCATTTCTAATTGCTTTGCACTAAAACAATGTTTAAAAATTATTTAAAACGTATATAGCTAAATCAGATATACATAAAAGCTAATGGCGGACAAAAGAGGCGTTATCAAAGAGATCAAGTTGGCACACAAAAGAAACTGACTCGTATTTAATTAACAAACCTAAATAAAACTGGAAAGAGATTTTAAATGAACAAAAATTAACTATTAACCTCAACCGCAATGGAATACTAAATATTTACACAGGTTAGTAAGGAAGAATAGTGAAGGGAAAAAGGTTAAATATAGATAGATGATCACACAATATATATATATATATATATATATAATTAAGACTCGTCTAATAAAAATGGTTACATAACAAATACATATAATTCAATGAAGCAATTAAAAAATATATGAACAAAAGGTAGCATAAGAAATAGTTCAATAGAGGAGATATGATTACCGTCCTTTTTCCTTGGTCATGTTCCCTACGGCGTTCGTGGCTTGATCCGACTGTCAATAGGTATTTGTCCGGACAATGATAAAATGTAGTATGGTTTCACGAAAAGTTCTCCAGACACGGCACAGAGTTCAGATGACTATTGAGTGGATACTATGGCATTTTGGATGGTATTCAGGAACCTCGGCGATAGGCAAAGCTATTTATTTGCCTAGCCGAGCACATTCATTTCCTTCAAAATACTATGGCTTTTAACTGGAGTATGTCCAAACTTCTCCATGATTTGAAAACGACAGTTGTATAACTTTTTGGAGCACAAGCTAAATGTGAAGCAAATTGGAGAGAGTTCTCCAAAAAGAAATATGAATGCACTCTCAAGAAAACTTGGAAATAACCAGCAAGAAAACTCTCAATGAATCACCTCAACAGCAAAATCTGAATCAACTGAATCCTTCAAAAGGAAAATCTGAATAAACTGAATCCTTCCAAAGGAAAAATCTGAATAATCTGAATCCTTCCAAAGGAAAAATCTGAATAATCTGACTCCTTCCAAAGGAAAAATCTGAATAATATAGTCTTTTGTTCTCACTTCTATTTATACCCTCTCTGTCAGCTACCTTCTATTGTTTGTATGATCTGAGATCTTGATAAGCCTCCCCATGCTCCTTTGTTTCAAAGCAATATTTTCTAAAAATAACTTTTACTTTTTTACTCTAACTTTCTTTCTTTAAAGTTTGAATTCTATTAATTTAAAAAAAAAAGAAAGAGAAGGCCATCTTTAATTAGACTTGAATGGCTCACTAATCAAAACTATACATTCTTTTAGAAAATGTTGGTGGGCTTATCTCAAAATCAAATCATACTAAATATTTTAACAAAATTTTAACAACAATATATTATTTTTTTTTCTAGTAGAATAAGCATTTTATTTCAGCAGAATTTTGCATTAACTCATATATATATATATACTTGACGTATATATATGTTTGACTAAACGGTTTTCACAAGTAATATTTCTAACAGCAATTTAATGTTACAATGGAATTTATTTAAAAGAAAATATTTAAAAGCAAATACAAATTTAATAAACGTAATTAATTTTAGCTGTAATGCAAAACCCTGCTGATATTGGACTATAAACTTAATTTAGGTTTACAATATTAATCAAGTTTATAGGAAGATGTGAAGCATGGATTGGACTTCAGATCCATTGCTTCATTTCCCAATAGTTAGTGAGCAAAAAAAAAATGTTAAAAAAAATGATGTTGCTTCAGGTCAGAGGTAAGAATTTTGTGCCAGGTGAGTTCAAACCTACTCTTTATTTGCTGTAATATTTAATTTGTTACTACCTACGGTGTTTTCTTTACTTTATTATATCTAACGGTTTATCCATAATTCAATCTTCTGTGTCTTAAATCGGGTCTGTGTTGTATTTAGTCTAACATGGTATGTATCTATTTTTAATTTGCATATTTTCCGGGGTCCGGTGGTATGCAAGGTTTTAAGTTTCTGGCATTGTATACTCCTTGTATGCTGTGACTATCTTTCAGCAGAAAAGCATTTTCTCCACACTTCTATTTTAATGCATATGGACCTTTATATATTGGGAAGAACTTTTTAACTTTCCTCCATGCTTTACTACTTGGCTTAAGGTCTCTTAGCCATGCTTGGTTTCCTTTCCTGAATTTATATTGCCGGTTTAGATTCTTGCGATGCTGAGCCGTACGTCTTAATTTATCCCTTGCCTTCTTTTGTTGCTCAGTCATGTTCTGGACTTGGAGACAGATTTTCAAGCTATCAAGGTGGTGTCTAGGGTTCCCACCCGGTTCTTCTTTAAAACATTTTATGTTGCTAATCTTTGCCACAGGAGTTATAGTATTGATTATTGTCGCAGTAAAGATTTCACTGCCTTGTTGCACCTGGATTTTGTTCAACAGCTGTTGATAGTCTGTTTTTTTACTATCCTCATTCATTTGTTCAGAGAAGTCCAACTGGTGAATGGCTTCACCTGTTTCATAATCACTCAATGATTTCATATCAGTATAGGATTTCATATCAGTGTAGTCTTGTTTTTGAGTATCATCTTCTTGTGATGCTTCTGTCACAATACTCTGTTCTTGATGGAGTTCCATATGTGCCTCTAAACGGTTCAATCTTTGCGATGTAATATTCATGAATTCTTGAAACATGTTCATCATCATTTCATTTTCGTCTCTCATTTCTTTGATGAGATCTTCCAAATTGTATTTTTGTTCATTATGAGTACATATTGACCTATAAACTTCGCCTCTCTTCTGTTCCTCCATTTTTGCCTAATATTGGCTATTTTGTTATAAAACAATCCCACCTTGTTTGTAAAATGAAGTTTGTCTTTTAATAAACAATCTGGATAAGTATATTTTTATACTAGTTATTAACACAAAAAAATTATTTCTTTCTAAAATAAGTCACTATTCTAAGTTCCAACTATCTGTTTTATTTATATGTTTTCAGAAATTTAACTTTGCCTACCTTACGAGGTCCTATCTTAACCCTATGCCTATATGTATCTGTTTGTACATGAAAATATATATATATATAAAATCCTGCCGTGTCTGTCTTTAATATTTATACTACATATTAGTCTCCTCACTTTATTTATTGTTCTATTTCATTAAAATATCACTGCTATTTTGTCCCAATATAATTAAAATAACACACTTACAGCTTGACCTGGCTTTCTCTGACACCTGAAACAACTAAAAAATGCATTTACATTAATACAAGTATATATATAAAAAAATATGTGAGCAAAATATACGTAAGTCATGTTTAAAAATTATTTTGGCTCACTATGCATACATTGTTATTTTGATCATCTACTATAGTTTGGTTTATTTGATATCCGATATGAGAGATTGCACTTGCCGACAAATTTATTTGAGAAGGGCGCCAGTCAACAAGACAATGGCCATATCAAATATACATATTAATGGATAATGATCCAAGCACACATTGATAAGGTTTATAAAGTTTAATGCGATTACAATTTATTTTGATTTTCACTTCACTTTCAAAAAAAATCTCTGCATAAATAAGTAAATGGTATTTTAAATGACAATATTAATTCAGTCTAAGACATATAACAACTAAGTAAGGTAACATGTCTGACCTGGGTTCGAAACTACACTACCGTTTTGGTCAAGACAGAAAAAAAATTTAACCAGCCTAAAGTACGATTAACAAAACAAAATATTAATATAAAAAAACAATTAAAATAAAAGTAAAATCCCATGATAACTGCCACTCCGAATTATGAACCTGGGATCGAAACCAACTACCATTTTGGTCACACCCAAAATAGATTAACAATTATCACGCAATTTTACAGAATCACGCATTGAGATCAAAAACTGTTTCAAAAAACATTTATATAAAAACGGGTTTTACCGAACTATAACGAAGTGTATACCATATGCATCCATATATATGAATATGTACATCATTAAATAAGCATTTATATGACTACATATAAATATACAAACAGATATACCTATACAAATATTTCTTTTATTATCATGTACATGAATTTATTAGAAAGATGTCATATTGCAAACCGCATACTCCTATTATTTCAGGCTAGTAAACGCTGGTCGCAACTATGACAAGGAAGCAATGATTGCAGACGTAGACCTATTATTTCAGGCTACTCAGCAATCGAGAACTCTACAATGTAAGGGGTCTTCACCTCAACAGTTACTCAAAGGGTCTTCACCTAACGGTTACTCAATAAATGATTCAATAGCATAATCCGAAATGGAGAAACAAAAAATCTTAACTAAAGGGTGGCTGACATATATGTTATACAAAAATATATCTTTAATATATATATTTATTAATGAACATACGCATTTACTTTTCATAAAGTTGACAATTAAGTTTGTTATTATTGAAACAAAACTTATTTTATATCTATTGTTTGCACGGAATGTAATTTCAAAATCTTTAAAAAGGAAAAAAAAAATTACATGATTACAATTATTCAATATAAAGAAACGAAATGCAGAGAAAGTGAAAAAAATATTTGCTAACACCATACGTTGACACGTGTTAATTTGAACTTATCAAAACTTTTTGATCTTCAAAAAAAATTTCAATTAACGGAAAAAAAATGTTATCTAAGATCTTTACAAAAATTTATACAAACAGAGAAAAAATTCTATTATCTAATTGTACTTTTCTTTACTACAATATTAACACAACCGAATATACACTATATTTTGAAAAAGAACATTATTACATCAAAACTTCTCATATTTGAGCAATACTAAAAATAATCTAAAGTACGAAAGCTAATTTAAGGGAGGGCGGGTGGGTATATATTTGACACTTCCGCCTCATCGAAGCTATCTACTTTATACGAAACAACTATGGTGAACTGGCCATGACAAATCTATTCATTAGGCAAAAAAAAATTGGTTTAATTCTGAAATCTAATTTTATAATCACACAAAAAAAATAACTAATGGAGTGTTAACTTTTTAAGTATAAACTATTCATTACATATGTATACTAAACTCGGAAAAAAATTTTTTTTTTTTTTTTTTTACTTTGTGACACATTTAACTTGTTAATTAATTTAAAAAAATGACATTTGGCTCATTAGGAAACAAAACTCGGAAAAATTATACATATATTTTTATATAAATATATTAAACTAAACTAACTTCTCAGGGTACTAATTTTTTTTTTTTTAAAAAAAATGACATACGTCACACTGCGACAAACTAGAAGCAAAAAATTTTACGTATCACTAACAATTATTTCATGTTATTTAAAAAAACATTATATATATGTGTGTACAAACCCGGGAAAAAAAATCTACATATATATTATTCATTAATTTAAAACAGAAGAAAGTAAAAAACATTATACACCCATACCAATGTTATACAGGGCATTGCAGGGTATGTAAATTTCGAATAGACACACGATGGGCATCCAGAATACGGAGAAAAAAAATTCTTATACGTCTACCTATATTTTCAAATACCCTATTCCTATTCTTCCCATAAAAAATGAAATTCGGCCCACGTTGGTCGACAGAATACGGAGAAAAAAAAATTTACTGTGACAGTCAGATAATGTATGTTGGTTTAACCCAGTTCAAATACTAGGCGAAAGTACCTCGAGGCCACCCATATGCGAGATATTAAATCAAGAATACTATGACCTCTGCCCATTCGCCTCTTCTCGAGGCCTGATCATGAACAAACAACACAATCTGAGCCATGCATAAATTATTTTTCAACCGGTGACGGCTTAGCATCAGCGGAAAGAAACATGGACGGAAACACATCAAGAGCTAAATAGTTAAATGTGCAAAGGTACCAAGAAATATGTATTTTGCGTTTTGCGTGCCTGGATCATTGAAAAGTAAAATAAAGCATTTATAACAAATTTAGCAAAAGTCAAGCTTGTTAGTTAAATAATAGATCTTTAATTAATGACTTTAAAATAGGAATAATGATTTAATGGCCTCCGCTTTTCCCCTAAATTAATGAAACAAACTAATTAGACAATAAAAGCAGATTAATAGGTTTGTGGTCTAAATCTTTTCTTCCCAATTTTATTAAAAATTGTCAACTCGATCTTCTCGATAAAGTACGATAAAAAAGAATCTTTCGCAAAGCATTTCTAATTGCTTTGCGCTAAAACAATGTTTAAAAATTATTTAAAATGTATATAGTTAAATCAGATATACGTAAAGCTAATGGCAGACAAAAGAGGCGTTATCAAAGAGATCAAGTTGGCACACAAAAGAAACTGACTCGTATTTAATTAACAAACATGAATAAAATTGGAAAGAGATTTTAAATGAACAAAAATTAACTATTAACTCAACCGCAATGGAATACTAAATATTTACACAGGTTAGTAAGGAAGAATAGTGAAGGGAAAAAGGTTAAATATAGATAGATGATCACACAATATATATATATAATTAAGACTCGTCTAATAAAAATGGTTACATAACAAATACATATAATTCAATGAAGCAATTAAAAAATATATGAACAAAAGGTAGCATAAGAAATAGTTCAATAGAGAAGATACGATTACCATCCTTTTTCCTTGGTCATGTTCCCTACGGCGTTTGTGGCTTAATCCGACCGTCGATAGGTATTTGTCTGGACAATGATAAAATGTAGTATGGTTTCACGAAAAGTTCTCCAGACATGGCACAGAGTTCAGATGACTATTGAGTGGATACTATGGCATTTTGGATGGTATTCAGGAACCTCGGCGATAGGCAAAGCTATTTATTTGCCTAGCCGAGCATATTCATTTCCTTCAAAATACTATGGATTTTAACTGGAGCATGTCCAAACTTCTCCATGATTTGAAAACGACAGTTGTATAACTTTTTGGAGCACAAGCTAAATGTGAAGCAAATCGGAGAGAGTTCTCCAAAAAGAAATATGAATGCACTCTCAAGAAAACTTTGAAATAACCAGCAAGAAAACTCTCAATGAATCACCTCAACAGCAAAATCTGAATCAACTGAATCCTTCAAAAGGAAAATCTGAATAAAGAATCCTTCCAAAGGAAAAATCTGAATACTGAATCCTTCCAAAGGAAAAATCTGAATAATCTGACTCCTTCAAAAAGAAAAATCTGAATAATAAGTCTTTTGTTCTCACTTCTATTTATACCCTCTCTGTCAGCTACCTTCTATTGTTTGTATGATCTGAGATCTTGATAAGCCTCCCCATGCTCCTTTGTTTCAAAGCAATATTTTCTAAAAATAACTTTCACTTTTTTACTCTAAATTTCTTTCTTTAAAGTTTGAATTCTATTAATTAAAAAGAAAGAAAGAGAAGGCCATCTTTAATTAGACTTGAATGGCTCACTAATCAAAACTATACATTCTTTTAGAAAATGTTGGTGGGCTTATCTCAAAATCAAATCATACTAAATATTTTAACAAAATTTTAACAACAATATATTATTATTTTTTTTATAGTAGAATAAGCATTTTATTTCAGCAGAATTTTGCATTAACTCATATATATATACTTGACGTATATATATGTTTGACTAAACGGTTTTCACAAGTAATATTTCTAACAGCAATTTAATGTTACAATGGAATTTATTTAAAAGAAAATATTTAAAAGCAAATACAAATTTAATAAACGTAATTAATTTTAGCTGTAATGCAAAACCCTGCTGATATTGGACTATAAACTTAATTTAGGTTTACAATATTAATCAAGTTTATAGGAAGATGTGAAGCATGGATTGGACTTCAGATCCATTGCTTCAATATAGATATCAATATTTATATATTTTCTAAACCATATGACTAAATTTGTAGTATTTGAAATAAAATTTGCACTTACTAAAAATAATTTAGAAGATATTTTTTTTGTTTATGAAGCACTTAAAAAAAACAAGGTTTAATTAAATAATCAAGATAAATTAAGATTTTATCCTTCATTTCTTTTTATTAAATTATTCTAATTAACTGTAAATACTTTTTAGCAAAATATTCATGCCTTGATGTGATGTGATGTGATGTAATGTATTTGGCTTCTCTTTAAATGAAGTCAAGAATATCTCAGCAATTATGCCCAGATAAAACTGTTAGCCACTTTATTTTCCATTCCCCACTCTGTCTCCCCATATTCTCCCCCATCCCATTTCCACAACATAATCTTTGTCAACTCTATGGCCTTTATATCTAAATCCCTCTTATCTTTTCACAAATCCAGCATAAAAGCTAATAACTTACTTTCTGTATAGTCACTTTGCACTTTGTTCACACCTATTCCCCCATAACTTCATTATCTGTACCCTTTCTGCTTTCAAGCATTTACATTCAATTAACAGATGCCTAATATTTTCTATACCTTCCTTACACAATTTGCACAATAATCACCCATAGTTTTCCATTTACATGTATATTTTCTTGTTGCTAAAGATCCTGTTCTAGCCTTAAACAATAAACTACTTTCCTTACTATTATCATAAATTAACTCGCAAACAATATTCCATTTATTTCTATATATATTTAAAGTCTTCTTACCCTCCATACTAGTTCTCCATCTCTCCAACTCACTATTTTTTATAATGATTCTATTCTTTTATCTCATTCCTTATTACTATAACACTCAACAATCCTCCTAACACAATCATCTCACCATTTATACAAGTATACTGATATAAATTCTTTAGCCAAAAATTTTGCATACCACATTACCTTTCTCACCCATCTTGTTACCTGCCCTTTACTCATAACCCAATTAAACACTATTTTGGCTATTCTTTTAGTATCATACCAAACATTGTCATTTTACTTTTTGCATCTCTCATATAAAAACTTGACCATCCCATTTCTTCTTAAATTGCCTCCTTTGCTTTCCACATCTCTGCATCTAATGCATGTCTTCCTACTTCCCTTTGTACTTTCTCTAAATAATCTAAATCCCTTTTATTAACACATAATGCATCATTGCCATATGTTAACCCTGCTTCTGCAACTCCCTTCCATACAATTCTAGCTACATCATATTTATTATATGAAAATACTCTTAGTTTCTTTATCAAACCCTTTCTTTTCTTTGCTTCATTTACCAATTTTTTCTTCCATTCATCCAAGCAATTTTCCTGATTACATAAGATAATTCCCAAATACCTATATCTATTCACCACACTTAACTTTATATCCCCCAATAAAAAATCTACATCTTCTTTTTCCCCAGTATTAACCATCATTATATTTGATTTTTCTTCACCAATTTAAACCCCATCACTTTACCCATCCTTGCACATGTCCTCAATGTAATTTCCATATCTGCCATTCAATGCAACTGCAATACTTCCATATATTATATATCATGGAAACCTTACTGAACTTGATATAAATGCAATTTGAAATTCAGTTTGTCAATACTAATGTCTAAAAAAATTTGAAAAATATCCATTTGATAAAAATCTACAAAAAATTAGATATAAGATTTTATCAAAATAAAGTTAAATAAAAGCACTTAAAAAAAAAAAATTTAAATAAATTTAATTTTCCAAAATATTCATAATGTAATTTAATTTTATATTATGTTATGAATATTTTTTAACTCTTAAATGTTTTGGAAAAAAATCCCTTATAATTGACAAAATGTCACAATTCATATTTTCTTTAGGCATAATTTTAAATCTTGGCTGATTTTATCAAAACATTTATTATATTAAAGTGCATTTATCTCTGGATTCTGGAAATGATGGTTTATAAATTATTTTATAAATAATATTGTGCAAGATACACCATGCATTTTGTCACATATCTTTTTAGTTAAAAAATAGGTATGTGGTTCAAGGGGTTTGGTAGATCTTCATTGATGCATACGATTTATTAGTATCACTTTTGCACCTTTTCTGAAGCTTCTATGGTTAATTTAATTAAGTTTCATTGATATGTTATGCAGTTTTTAAAACATTTCATACATATATTTGAATTTCTTTATAATGACAGGCATTATTTGAGATAAAATTGTATTCTTGAGAGAAATTATCCAGGCAACAGCTGAATATTTAAAAGTTGAGCTATTGAGACAATATTACAATTTCAACAGTAATTTTAATGTTGTACAGAACTTTGCAGTAAATCTACTTTACTTACATTCAAGCTATCAGCACAAATAAACTGGCAGGTTACTGAAATGACTATTACTCTTATATAAAAAAGTGAAAGTAAAACTTATAAGCAAAAGAATAATTTCAAAGTTTTGTTTATAAATTAGAATTTTCAGAGGAAGGATTCACAAATAATGAAACATTTGGAATTTTCTGCATAATTAAAAGTGGGTTATAAGCCTATTATATGTGATTGGCATATTTATTGTGAAGGCTGCATTGCTTTTAGACTACTAATTGGATTGAATGAATATTTATTTTTCCAATTTATTTCTTCTCCTTTTTTACTCATTTTCTATAACTGAGGAAAGATCATATTATCGAATCTAACCACTACATTATCAATACATAGTTTACTATTGTGCCTATATATAAATAATTTGGTATAACTATATATATATATATATATATATATATATAGTATACCAAATTATTTATATATAAACAATAATATATATATATATATATATATATATATATAATTGTTTAGTAATGGCCAGAATAATAATAGATTCAACATAAATTGGTTTGGGTTGTTAAAGATTTATAAAGACATTGAAAATTTAACAATTTCATTAAAAAATAAATCATTCTTTCCTTGAAAGCAACCATTTAAGTTACATTTCCAACTTTCTACTTTTAAATGACCCATCACTCTCCACTCTATCTAATAACACTGATATACTCAATCACATATATGCTGAAAAGATAAATAATCACCAATATACATATTTCATGCTAAACCAGCAATCATCAATTGGTCCAGATTATCATCTCCCACACATATATACTATAAGTGCTCAGATATATATTAAGATAGACAATCGTTATACTTTAATGGACAGGCTCCAATCCACTACATACTCCAACTCTTCAACTATCCATCCAATTGAAAATCTGATGATGGAATGCTTGAAGGCCATCCTGAGGCTGAGAATCTTGTCACACCCATGTTGACCTAAGGTCAATCTGAACCCCACATGTACAGGACATAATCCATTTAATACATATGCAAGGATGGGCAGACATCTCTACAATGTAATAACTGAAACACAGGCCGATTCTATACCTGTGTCTATATATGTAATGTATAGGGTATATGAACACAGACTTTATAAGCCTGTGTTTCAGTTATTACATTGTAGAGATGTCTGCCCATCCTTGCATATGTATTAAATGTATTATGTCCTGTAGATGTGGGGTTCAGATTGACCTTAGGTCAACATGTTTGTGACAAGAATTTCAGTCTCAGGTTGGCCTTCGAGCATTCCATCATCAGATTTTCAATTGGATGGATGGTTGAAGAGTTGTAGTGTGTAGTGGATTGGAGCCTGTCCATTAAAGTATGAAGATTGTCTATCTTAATATATATCTGAGCAGTTATAGTATATATGTGTGGGAGATGATAATCTGGACCAAGTGATGATTGCTGATTTAGCATGAAATACATATATTGGTGATTATTCACCTTTTCAGCATATATGTGATTGAGTGTATCAGTGTTATTAGATAGAGTGGAGAGTGATGAATCATCTGAAAGTCTGTGCTCATATACCCTATATATTACATATATAGACACAGGTATAGAATAAGCCTGTGGTTTAGTTATAACTTTCTACTTCTATAAATTAACCTTATTCTTCTATATATTTTACCATTTTTAAAAATATTTAAATATAAGTATATATTCTACACTGAACTTAATGTTAATTAGGAAAGATTTGAATTCAGACTTTCACTTTCTCTCCAGCTAATTACTCCTTTCTATACAACTGATACATATGAACACATATTTAAAAAAAAGATATTTATTTTTAGCTGAACCAGAATTCACCAATTCATTTAGATCACTATCCCCCACACATTTATATACATAATCAGTGCTCAGTTTATATTAAGATAGCAAATTTTCAATCTTTAATGGACAGGTTTCAATATTCTTCACCCTAAAAATAATTTTTAGAAATATAAATTTAAATATAAAAATAAACATTTATAAAATAATATTTCAACTTCATAAATACAGAAAAAATAGTAAATTCAAATAAGTAATCAGGGTAGTAAGTTTTGTTATTTTATGATTTCCAGATAAAAATGTACGGAGAGCAGGGGTGTCTAACCTACAGCCCAAGGGTCAAATGCAGCTTTGGATGGTTATAAATATGGAACAATTCAAAACCATAAACTTATTTAATATGAGATTTTTTTGTGTGATTATGTGTTCTTTATGTGATTAAAATAAATGCATGTATACACTCAAATACAATGTCAAATATTCAACTGGTTATATCTCCTCTTTTAATTTTATATATACATTAAGACACTTTTATCTATGATTAGAGTCAAACTATTCATTAAAATATTTAAATCTCTTTGGCTATAGTGGACAACAATGTTAAACTTTAAATAAAAGAATCAATAATAATTGAAAGGTTGTATTTAATTCTAAACCTTGCAAAGTTTTTAAAATAAAATACTACATATTTTAAAATTTATGTAAGATTCCCAATAAAAACATTGAATTTTTCTTTTATATACTTCTAAAAAGTTATAATTATGTAATCATCTATATTCTGATCTTATTTTTTAAAAGATGATAAAATTTCCTCAAACTATTCAGAACATGCTTCTTATATTTTTAAAGAATGTCATATATTGATATAGTTAAAATATCATATTAATTTTTAATTGCCTATGTTACATTCAATGTTTCAGAAACAAATCTACATTGCCCATGAATTGTAAGTGACCATGTTTTTTTGCAACATTAATAAAGAAATAAGCCTTATATCTTTTTAGAATTGGATACTTGTCTTCAATACAATTTTTTATAATACTTATAAGTATTCATTATTTGTATTATCTATTTAACCTGAGAATACTCTGTGTTTTCTTCAACAACTGAAGAATTAGTGAATGTCTTTGTAACAAGTGAAACAATAGCTTCACTTATATCCACAACAAATTTTTTATAAAATCCTATGCATCAGCAATATCTTTAGGTTGTAAATTCTAAATGACAAACATGGAAGTTTCTTCTAAGAAATATATATATTTTCTACCACTATTATTATTTTGAGACCCATTTTAATGTCTTTATAATTTTGGTCTTAAATATCTGATAGTGAAATAATATTCTAAATATTATGAGACAATTGCTATAAATACTTAAAATGCTATTTCTTAAAGTGTAGATGTAACTAATTTTATATAACAAATTTTCTATCTAAAAGTCCACTTGATAGACAATACACATATTATCCAAATTTTCCAAACAATATAGTAAACAAAACATAGTCATTTGAAATATTAACTAATTTTAAAATTATAATTTAGAAACAATGCCGTATAGAAAAGAAAAAAAAAAGTTAGAAAAGAGAGTGGCAAATGCATCAAAGTTTCAAAACATTGAAGAAGAAAAAAATATCTCACTGTAAATAATTCATGATAGCACATTATATAAAAACAAACCTGATACAAATGAACTGTATATATATATATAATCAATTCTATTTAACTTAACTAACATTATTAGTATTAATAACTTTAGACCAGAGTTTACTGTTTCTTTCTACATGTACATACAAATCATTTTGGATAAAAGTCTTTTATAACAACTTTATTCATAAAAAAACAAAAAAAAACAAACACATACCCTATCTATGACCTTTTTGCATCTAATATTAAAGCAAAACTATTAAAAAAATATGCGAAGTAATTTTTGCTGAAGAACAATTTAGTAATAAGATTCTGCTAATGATACATCTAAATTTTTTAATAACAGAAGATATTGAAATAATTGTAACGGCAAATCCATCAGTAGCTAATTTAATTGATAATCTAACCCTTGGCTAAAATATAGGCATTTTTAAGTTTATATAACTTTTCTTTTTATCTGAGACTAATTATAATTTAATTACCTTAAAAGCTGTTCTCTGTTCTGCTTATCTAGGAATTAACATGTGCACATTCTATTCTTACATTAAAAAGTACTTTTATTATCAATACTGTATCACATCTTTACATAATTACATCATCATCATCACCGTCATCATCATCATCATCATGATCATTATTATTATTATTATTATTATTATATTTTGAAGACAACTTTACATATTAAACAAAGTTTACATCAGTTATTATTAATATATATATATATATATATATATACAGGTATATATATATATATATATATACAGGTGCAATCTAATTATTACCATACTTATCTATTGGGGGTATATATTGGGGTTGATGGAAAATCATCATCAAGCCCAAATTAATTTCTATAATGAAATTAAATATATAAAATATAATATTAAAGTAATGTTTAATATTAAAATATATATATAAGCAATGTTATATATTATAAAAGAATGAGATAAACTAATGATCATGAGACATGATGATAGATCACCCTAAGATCAGCCCAGTTAACTCACCAAAATAATTAAAAGCATAATTAACATTCACTAGAATTGCAAATAAATATTAGTAATACTCAGGTATAAGTATTCATTCATCATCATGAATGATGGAAAATCTTAATAAATCAACAGTCAATCTGATGACTAAATTTGAAATAGGACTAGGATAGACCAGACTAATTATGTAGCCTTTGGACAGCTTGGTCAATTATTTAATCAAACTTTGGTTGTCCAAACTTAAGTCCTCATCCATCAGAATACATAAAAATAGACACAATAATGCTGGGATATTAAAACATGCTGATTATCATCAATGCTCTGGCCACTTAGAACCATTAGAATACAGGGCAACTTTAGTTTAAATTCTAAGAGAGTAAACTAAAATAAAATGTAGTGCAGGGGGGTTAAAGAATATACTTTTAGTGCCAAACCATGACAATGTCAACTGGATGCCCATAACACTAATACATATCCCTTTTTGTTTAACAGACTGCTATGCACAAATATAGCCCAGAGAACATGCTATTCATTTGGATACCTTCTATTTTCTATTGTGTTTGTGTTAATAGTAGAGTGATGTGAAATATAAATAAAATTGAACATAAGGGTGATCTTTGGAGAATTGATTGTGTGGGAATAATGGTAGGTAAATTTTTATCACTCTGGGAAATATGTATTTTCTGATTTATCAGTAAATTGGTAATTGGATATAGGAGTGTTGGTGAGGCAGTAGAATGCATGCAAGCATGTCTTTTAATGTATAATTCAGACTAAATCAATGGCAGCCTGGAGGTCAATTTGAACAGATATTAGTGCACATATTTTGTGCTCCTGATCAGTGCTCAAGATTAACTTGAACATTAGTGAAGCCTGAGTGTTAGATTGCCACCTACTTATACATTGCATTGTTAAAATTAGAGGCAGTACATGTGATTGAAACTGATCATTGACAGCTTTTTCCAGGATATTATGGCCATGAAGATAGATCACAATTTGGAGGGAATGTGGGTGTTGCCATCTTGATTGAATAAAACCTTGCCAATTGGGTAGATGCCTTTGAATATCATCATCATCATCATCTTTATTATTACTATTATTGCTGTTATTATTATTATTATTATTATTATTATTATTAGTAGTAGTAGTAGTAGTAATAGTAGTAGTAGTAGTGGTGGTGGTGGTGGTGGTGGTGGTGGTGGTGGTAGTGGTAGTGGTAGTAGTAGCAGTAGCAGTAGCAGTAGCAGTAGCAGTAGCAGCAGCAGCAGTAGCAGTAGCAGTAGTAGTAGTAGTAGTAGTAGTAGTAGTAGTAGTAGTAGTAGTAGTAGTAGTAGTAGTAGTAGTAGTAGTAGTAGTAGTAGTAGTTTTAACACTTAAAAGAACAATTACCCTACTTGTTAATGTACTAGATTATTGATTTAGGCCATTTTAATATATTTTTTTCAGATCTTTTTAGATTTGTAGATCTGAATATTGGGCAAATGAAACATCTATTACCAAATAAATCTTGCATGTCAGCTTAGTCTCTCCTTTGCGCATAGTAACCACTAAAGATTTCAAATGTGACATGTTTTTTTTTTATCTGTGCAGGAGAGATTTTTATATTTTGCACACTTAATTAGGTATTTATAAAATTAAAACAACATACACCCGCTTATATATATAATTCGCAGTAGTAAAAAATGAGTGTTATAGCAAGCTTTTAATTTGCAATTGTTAGCAGAAAATAAATTCACTATTAATTTTATGCTTGAAATAAATCTCACCTTTACTGCAGTTTAGTAACAAATGTGCCGAATTTTATTTCGTTTTTGGAAAAGTTCATGGTTTAAAAAATATACTATTTTATTTTTTTTAAAATTAAGTTCATTCCTAACTTTATATTACTATAATTTTAAAAGATGCACTAAGAATATTAAATAATTATGCTTACAGTTTGGCTTAGAATGATTCCTAAGGGATTGTTTTAGCAGAGTAAATGAAAAGTTCCATTTACCTCATTAACTGCGTTAAAGTTTACTGCCTCTCGTTGACTTTATTTACGCTGATTATTTCTTTAATTAATGTCTCTCCTAGGATTTTCAATAGTAGTTTTTGTCAGTGGATCATGTTTATGATTATGTAATAAATTTTTAACAGCGTTTGTTATTAAATTTGAATAATAAATCTTTGAAAATTGCAAACATGACACATATATAGTTTTACAAACATTTATTATTTCGTATTAATTTTTTTTTTCATTTTAGTGCTTTAACTAAAGGTAACCAAATTTTTACACCAATTTAAAAGTTTAAAATTTCAATTATTATTACTTTTATTACTTTAAGAAGGATAGACTACAGTTTTTATTTTACTACTAAATAAGCACTAAGCACTCCTTTAAAGTGATTTTTTTTCTTCATGTGTCATATCATCAGTCGGGAAGCGAACCCGCTTACCCGGGACAACTGCTTGTAAAGCAACTGTTGCTGACCTCTCGACCACCAATGCTTGACAAACGTGATTTATATTACTTATGAAACATGTCCAGCGTGATTTAGTGTAGTAATAGAGAATCAGATTTTGGAGAGTAGCTTCTTAGATCATTTCCGGTTCTGGCAATCAGGGCTAAAATTTTTTCTCAATTACTGAACTCTAAGTCATTTGTTTATTTCATTTCTTATTTTTACAAAGTATTTAAATGAATGGATTATAATTTTTGTTCATTTTGAGAAAAAAAAATCAACACAATAAAAAAAAAAAAAACATCCAATAAATTTATTGGTTATGGGAACTCCAAATAAATTTAAAAAATAACAAACACAGTCCTCTATTTCAAAAATAGTCCATTAATTTCAATACATATACAACAAACACATTTCTTTCTTATAAATGTTGATTTATTATATGAACTATTATAATGTACGTTATAATAATTCATATAATAAATCAAGATTTATAAAGAAGTTTGTATTGTGGTTTGTTGTATATATATGGTTACAGAAGCATAAGAAGTTCCTGTGCTGGAAATGCTAGAATTGAATCAGTCTGAGAACATTAGATCCAGAATCTGATCTTATCCACTATCCTAAACCATGCAGGCATTACTTCTAAATTACAAAAAATAATAGTAAAAAAAATTAAAACATTTATAACAGAAATACAGGCTTATTATATATCTGTATCAATACATGTAATATATAGGGTTAGTATATGAGCACAAACTTTCACATGACCCACCACTCTCCACTTTATCTCATAACACTGATACCCTTGAACACATATATGTTAAAAGATAAATAATCACCAATATACATATTTCATGCTAAACCAGCAATCATCAGTTGGTCCAGATTATCATCTCCACACATATATGCAATAAGTGCTCAGATATATATTAAGATAGCCAATCTTCAAACTTTAATGGACATACTTCAGTCCACTCCACACTCCATCTCTTTAACCAGCCATCCAATTGAAAATCTGATGGCCACCATGAGGCCAAGATTTCCATCACATCCATATTGATCTAAAGTCAATATGACCCATCATGTACAGAACATAATCCATTTAATACATAAATGAAGATGGACAGACATCTCTACCATGTAATAACTGAAATACTGGTTTATTATATACCTGTATCAATATATAATATATAGGGTATCACAGGGATCAGATTGACTTTAGGTCAACATGGGTGTGATGAGAATCTTGGCCTCAGAGTGGCCTTTTATTATTCCATCATCAAATTTTCAATTTGATGGACAGTTGAAGAGTTGGAGTGTGGAGTAGACTGAAGCCTGTCCATTAAAGTTTGAAGAGTGGCTATCTTAATCTATATATCTGAGCACTTATTGCATATATGTGTAGAGATGATAATCTGGACCAACTGATGATTTCTGGTTTAATATGAAATACAAATATTGGTGATTATTTATCTTTTTTGACATACATGTGTTCAAGTGTATCAGTATTATGAGATAGAGTGGAGAGTGGTGGGTCGTGTGAAAGTCTGTGCTCATATACCCTATATATTAAACACATTTATTTGTATTTATATATTTGCCTAGTTCCTTCATCTAATATTAAGTATTGAATGTTTTTTTTTTAAAACTCTCTTTATTTATATTTTCCACCTTAAGACTTTCTAAACGTAATTTTAGATGATAGAAATAGTCTAATATATAAATACAAGTAAAATACTATCACCACAGACCTTCAGGAAAACACTAATTACATTTATCTTACATATTAAATTGTATAAAAATATATGTGATTAAGTCATTATTTGAAAAAAGCTACTACCCATGTCTTTTTAATTATTCACAGCAAAGAACAAAAACCTAAATAAAACTAAATATTGTTGCTGTAATCTTAATAGAATTCACATTCACAGAATAACTAATTACACTTTACGTCAATCAATTTTTCTAATAATTACATTATTTTTACTTAGCTTGAAACTTGAATATCTTAAGCAGTGAAGACATAATTTAAAATCTATTTACAGAATCCTATTTTGAGAGCATTTGTTACACTTTTATTCGATCTGCTTGCTATTTATAGATTCATTTTAGAAAACTTAAAATTTAGTTACATTTTCATTAAGAAATGTAGTCATTCATGAAAACATATTTTACATCATATTCTAAATTTATTTTATTTGTTCACAAGTTTTTATCATGACTATGATAGAAAAACTTTATTTTTATGCAAATTTTGTATAAATATTTAAATACATTTTTAAATGCAATTTGCAGTATTAGAATGTCAAATTGGTAAACTTTTTATAAATTATTCATATATTGCAATTTATTCATTATAAAATTAAGTTTATTAATGGAAAATAATTTTAAATGTTTAGTATATTAACTTGAAAATTAAGCAAAAAACAGCAAAAATTGGCATAATAACCAGAAGAAAGAATTTCATTTTAGCCCTTGAAGCAAAGCAAAAATTTTTCAAATTTTAATAAGCAATTAAATTTAAATTATTGTTATCTGACTAAATAAAGTATTCATTTAAATATTTAAAATAATTTTTTGATATTTAAAAATTCTATTTACAACTTCAAAAATCTATTTTTATAATATTTTACACAATTTCTTTTTTCTTTTTTGTAAAAATCATCTAAATATTATATACTCACCTAAACAAATAACTTAATTTTACAAAAACAAAGTAAATATATAAAATATACAGTAAGCTGATGACTTTAATTTTCAAATTTTAAACAACAATGCCAGTTATGCAAAAATAACTACTATAATCCACCCAATGAAAAACATTCTTCTTTATTTGAAATCCCATCACCAGCTTCTTTTCATTTAAAACTGCTATTTCCGAATACTGTCTGTATCTCTGAATGTTACTGACATTTAACTATTTTGCTGAAATTATTATCAATGAATATACATTTTAATTTAAGACTCATCATCAAATACATAAAAACTGTTAAATGAATGTTTCAGAGTGTTCACAAGTAAAACATTCACCTAAATTGTAGTACTAATTAACAATATCTACAATGGAAAACATCACACAGAGAAGATTAATTATAGTCAGTATTTATTGACAAAGAATCTCAGTACCAAATATGCAGTAGCATTATATTGACTATTTTTAATATTTTAATCTGTATGAAACAATAGTAATATGACATTTAAATTATTATATTTCCCAGATTGTTACATTAATTATATACATTTTATATACTTTTTTAATATATAGGCTTCACATATTAGTACTAAAAAGTTAATATACAAAACATTTACTTTATTTTAAAATGTATAAAATATATTTTTCACTGTTTATTTTAATTATCAAATATATAATTTACAGAAAAATAATAGAAAAGTACACTTTTTAACAAATACAATAAAATATTATGTCTGAAGAGCTATATTTATATGCACTCAAAATATTTTTTTCAGTATGATACTTTTTTTTCCCAGTGATAAAAATTTATTCATAAAAAAAGATACAAATACAGTTAGAAAAAGGTTTACAAAGGAGTGATAACATGGTAAAATGAAAATTCAGGAGCAACATGGTGAGAGGAAAAAGATACATATGAAAAGGGAATGGGAAGTGGAAAGGATATGTAGTCCTAGCCAAGAAAAGTCTTTGGTTGCAAGTCTGAGAGGCATGTCTTCATTGAATGAGCAACCACATGAGTCACACACATTTAAATGGTTGAGTCCTGTGACAGAGTCTGAGAGGATGGGAGTTAGAGGATTGCCCAAGTGTCTGTGAAAAGTGGAGGTGGCATTAGTATGGTATCTCTGGTTTTGAGAAAGTGAGTTAGGTCCAATAGTTTTTGATTTGTTCAGTGTATAGAACATCGAAGCAGCCAGAGTGCATAGATGAGGAAAACTGATAGTTTGATAGTTGCAAAGACCACTGCTTCTATGGATTCTTGGAAGTTGAAGATAGTGTTCCTGTGCAATGAAAGGCAGGAGGTGATGATACGTCTCACTCCAAGCAGAAAGGGACATTTGAGTAAGAAGTGCTGGAGAGTTTCATTGTCTATTTTGCAGAGCTGGCATAGGGAAGATATCTTGGTGAAACCCCTACAGTTGACCAAAAATTGATTGGTGGGAAGGAAGTGAAGGTTGATTTTGAGGAGGAAATCAAGGAATTTCACATCAAGGGACCACCTTTTGAATTTGCAGATCAATTGAACATTGGTAAGTTTGAGGAATGAAGGGGAGACAGTGGAGAAGTCTGTGGTCTGATTGAAAACCTTCCAGTACTTCAATATGCCACTGATGGATGGTATAACAAAGCCATCCTTTTGTAGGATGTTGGCGATGAGTGAGGTCTATGACCTGGGCCTGCCATTGGGAGTGATGATGATATGCCCAAGGTTGACAGGAAAGTGACTTAGGAATGTGAGGATAATGTTGTGAGATATCTGGATCAGAAGAGGGTTGATGGAGTGCAGGACCAGCCCATTTAAGTTTTTAGAAAAACAAGTTCTTTTTAGGGTGATGGCCACCACCTTTCTGCACCCAAAAATATGGGTACAAAGGGCATTGATTTTGGATATAAAAGAATGTGTAAGTAGAAAGATGTGGAGGTAATATGCTATTTTGGGAAACACTAGTAGATTGAGGAGGGTGACTTTCACATAAAGGGAGAGGCAGATGCTTGTGATAGCACTGAGAGTGGATGATATGTTTTGATACAATGCAGTTTGGACCTGCAGCCTCATGTCCTTAGAAGATAACATGAGGGGGAATTCGATGAAGTTGTGTGGCTTGGTGTTGAAGGTGGAAGGGATTTGTTTACCAAAAGATAGTTGTTAGGTGGCTGATTTGTCACTGCTAAATTTCAGCCTTTATGTTTTGGTGTACTAGGTGAGCATCTGTTGAAGCTTGGGGATAAGATTGACTGAGGGAAGGAAGATGACCACATTGTCTACATAAGCAATGGAAGTGTTAATATGTATTATGTATAAACAGGTTTTTATAAATATTTTATATATAAATTACTGAGATAGTTAAGGCTTTACTTTTATGATATTTGATTTTGATATGGAATTAATATAAAAATATTTCTTTGAAAATCAATAAATTTATATTCAGATATAGCACTGATTTATTATGCATGGTTTTAGAAATTAATAAATTCAAAAACCATAAAATGAATGAAAATCAAGCAAAAAAATCATAAATTTGAATTTATCAATTTTATTTGTTTTCCAATCTTTGCAGATGTGCAATCATTCATAATCCTTTAATTAGCAATTTTTTTAAAGCTGAACCTTCATTCTGCATCCACACATTCAATCACTTTATTGATCTATTACTATTATAATTTCTTTTATCAATTTTTTTTTCTTAAAAGTTTTTGTTTAGAAGTAAATGTGATCACTTTTCAAAATAAAATATATGGATAGAATATGTATACGTTAAACACATATAATATATAGTTTCTATTATCGGCAGTTTCAAATATGTTCAGGAAAATTATAAATAAATGCACTAGATATAGGTTACTGATTAATTCTGAATGAAACATTATTTTATATAATGTTTTAAATACTACAAACTACACCTCATGTTGTATATTGTCTTTATTTAGCAAAACACACAGATTATTTAACTAGTCTATTATTTTAACTTTTTAGATACTTCATTGTTATTCAAAACTTAATATTCATTTTCATTTAATACATTTATTGTGATAATGCAGCATATACAATTATTTTGGATATAACACTGCTAGAAAACATTATGGTTTATTATACTAGTTTTTGTTTTAGTTGTAATCAATAGATGAAATCCCTTATGAAAAATAATTTATAGTCAGTTTTACAGAAAACAATTGTGTAAGTAAAGTTATATTATTTATTTTTCAAACAAAGACTTTTACTTATGTGTTTAATAATTTTGATATGAAAAAAATTGTTGAAAGTATTTATTTGGGGCTGATTATTTATCAAAAGAAAACAAAAATAGAATATTTCTTCTACTATCATAATATGTCATGTCAACAAAAATATAATAAAAACTTAGGAAATCAATACTGTGAAAAGAGGCATATGGTATTCATTGAGATATGTGAATTAAATAATCATCAAGAATTTATTCAACACAAATTTGATGTAGATAAAAGCAAAGTACATTTGTTACTTCAAGTGATAATATAATTATTATGTTTTCACTATTTGAAAAAATGTATTAATAAATAAGTCTCTAAGGTTATGGAAGAAGATAGATTTAGTTAAGGAAAGATATGGAGACTGATATCATTTAATGTTTATTATGCAAAAAGGGAGAAAAATGTAACCATGTAATGGCAATATTATGACTACAAATGAAAGTTATATGTGAGATGTATGCAAATATAATTTTAAGTACATTATTATTATGGAGTCACATATCAAAATTCATAAACATGTAAAGTCTAGGATTTCTAATTTGGGTATTTGGAAATAATTTTAAAATATTTTATCTTTTAATTTCAACTGTGGATTTTTTTTTCATTTTAGGAATGTATTAAAGGAATTAACGTTGTATTTGGATGTCAACACTATTATTGAATTAGTCTCTGATAAAATACTCTTATATGATGGCATTGCTAGTGTAAGAAATTATTATAGAAGTAATTGATTTGCCAAAAAAATGCTAACAGCAAAAATGAATTTATATGATGATAAAATATGCTGCAGAGTTGTATGATAATTAAAATTAGAAACAAAGGATTAATGTCTCTATTTACAACCTTATCTCTCATTACCAACAATAAAACTTGATTATCTTTATTTAATTTTTTGAAACCCTTTCCACAATTTAAAATTCAAGTAATGACAGACACTTCTTTAAGTTTTTTTCTCTATCTTATTTAGAAAATATATATTAACATTACGTAAACAATAAATAAAACCAGTCATTAATCCTTTGTTTGTAATTTTAAAAGAATATTTCTCTCTCTATATATATATATTAAAAATATATACTTTGCACTAAAATGAATTTACAATTTCATAGAATGAGAGAAGAAAATAGTTTTTGTTTTTAAAGTTTATCATTTTTCATCTTAAAATAGATCATATCTATGGATAAATGTGATGTTTAAACCACACATAAACTGACATGGTGATATTTACTTCTATATGAAAGACTAGAGTTAATAAGAATAATCAATAATAAGGTTTTAGTTTATTTTCAAAATTAATATTTTGACTACCAATATGAATGTTGAGTTGTTCTGACAATGTTTTTTATTATTATTTATATTTCTTAATGGAAGAATACTTATTTGTATAGAGTTAATTATACTCATTTAAAATTTTATCGTGATATCTGAGATATATATTTTAATATATATATATATGTAATAAATAAATACCAATTTATATGCTCAATGAATGATTATGAAAATTCATGTTTAGTGAATCTAAAATCATAGGAAATAATAGTTGTACTACAAGATTATATATATAGTAATATAAGCTAGTTAAGTGAAGATTATGGTCCAATAATCAAGGTTATTGCTGGTATGCTAATGATATTGTCATAAATTACAAATTTCTAATATAATCATATTACTTTGCCAAGAGAAGATTTAAGAATCTAACTTACAGATGTGTATTTAAGAAAATAATAGACAATTACATATCAAAAGTAGGAATCCTTATATTAATGTGATTATCTTCTGTCGATTGTCTAATATATGATTATTCCACAATAATGTATGTACTCACAACTCTATTACATTATACTATTATAATGTACATGTATATAGAATATTACAGAGAAACATTTGTTAACAATATATGAAATCCAAATGTAAATATATAAATCATCTAGACGTTAAAACCTCCCAGCTGCACTTTCTGTAAGAAACAAAATCTAAACTAACAGAATAGGTAAAAGAATCACCCTCTTACCTATAAGTGCAAAGTTGTCAAGTATATTGATATGTAGACATATTAATACAAAAATCATGAAAATAAATCAGTATATGAATCTTAATTGCTAATAAATTAACCATTTTATTTTATATATCAAAACAAGATTAATACAATAATTATTTTTAAATTTTGAAAAATTCTTTAACATTACTATATAATAAAGAGAAACAGTTTTTAATGCTAGTTGAAATCTAAATATAAATACACAAATCCAGTATGTATTAAAACTTTGTGACTTATAAATAAGACATTGATCCTTTATCAATACTATTAATTTAGATTTTGTTTCTCATAAGAGGTAATGCTCGAATATTTTAACACTGAAGATGATTTTTGTCTGTTTGTATATATATATATTTGAATTTTCATTTGGCTGCACATTGAATTGGTTTCTTTCTTCATAATCATAGCTCACTGAAAATACTCAACTTTATGTTATAAAAATAAAGAAATCACTTTGTGTCAGACAAACATATGCAAATTAGAATAACTACTACAAAGGAAATGATTATATATAGTAGAATTAATATAATTCAGAAAAGAGGAAAAACGAAATAATACAAAACAAACAAAATCTTAAAAAGATTTCTTAAATGACCAATCAAAGCAACTGGTAAGCCACAAACATGTCTACATTTTTGTATTCCAGTTTATTTGAATAATATAAGGCTGAAATTTAAAAAAAATTGAAACAAATATTACTTTTTGAAGGCTTTTAACACAATGTATAACTTCATTTCTCTACTGCATTCTGTTTGTAGACATATTCACTCAGTCATTGTTACACATATTTCATATCCATAGTAATATCTTGAATAATCTGTTTATTTGTGCTTTTTTATGAATTAATTTACAATTTTACCATAAATAACTTTTTAGAAATTGTATTAATATGTTTTTGTTGTTTCCAATTCATTGAAGTTGTACTTTTGCAGAAGCAAGTTAAAAGTAATCAATTGTAAAAAATTAAAGAACTTCCTGCATGAAATTATTACTCTATCATATTTTCAGCATATTGTGCATCATTATTAAACAAAATAAGTTTTCAGCATTTATATGTCAGATTAATTTAATTTCAGTGATTTTATATCTTTATATATTAAAAATATCACTGTATATAACTAATTAAATTAATTATCTTCTAGTAATTACTTCAGCTATATGGTGATTTTCAGGTGTGAAGTAATTCATATGACAAAACAGTAACCTAGTAAGTTAAATGTTATTGAGAAATACCTAATTTTTTTTAGAACATGTATGTATTATTGTTTGAATTAACAATTATGAAGTAATCATTATAATTTTGTTAAGTAGAAACTAAGGATAAAGTTTTTACCATTTATAATCATTCATAATAAAAATTCTATCATTAAATGTATGAACTGAAACACACAGGCTTATTATATACCTGTGTCTATATATGTAATATATAGGGAAACTCGGCCTCAGGGTTGCCTTTAAGCATTCCATCATCAGATTTTCAATTGGATGGATGGTTGAAGAGTTGGAGTGTGGAGTAGATTGAAGCCTGTCCATTAAAGTATGAGGATTGGCTATCATAATTTATAACTGAGCACTTATAGCATATATGTGTAGAGATGGTAATCTGGACCAACTGATTATTGCTGGTTTAGCATGAAATACTTATATTGGTGATTCTTTATCTTTTCGACATATATGTGTTCAAGTGTATCAGTGTTATGAGATAGTGTGGAGAGTGGTGGGTCGTGTGAAAGTCTGTGCTCATACACCCTATATATTACATAACATGTATGGTGTATATTGTTACCTGTTTCATAAATCACTTATAAATTTTAAATGTTCCACATTTTCCACTAGAAGAGAATATATATATATGTAAATGAGTGTGTATACATACATTCATATAGCTGTTTTTCAATATAGTTTTTAAAAACTCAATACATCTATGATATCTATTTCTTATTTCAAAACTAGCTGTTCAAAGTTATAATTCAATTAAACGTTTCTAACTAAAAAGTCAAATTTATTAAAATATTTAACTAGAAATATAAAAAATAGTAATGAATATCTTTGGAAACTATTAATAATGGAAACTCAATAACCCAATAGCATTAAAGTATACTTAAATATATAAATAAAATATTTTCATATCAACTAAAAAAAGAGAACGAGAAATTATTAGATGTTTTATATAAATAAAGTCTTGTTTTTATAAATTATTAATAATAAAACATTTTAACCAAAGCCGACAATAAAATAGTTTTGTTATACAAAAACAAAATTTGTCTTTGAATAGATGAAACAAAATAATGTTATGAAATAAAAAAAAAATGCTGAAATATATATAAAAAAATACAGTTTGTTTTAAAGCTTTGTATTTAACTTATTTTTGTTAATATTTTATTTTACTTATGACTGTTGAAAAGTGAAAAGAACACAAAAAAACACAACTTCATACAAATTGTTACAATCTTAAACAAAAAATACTAAAAAGTTATTAATTTTAATAAACAAATACAATTATGAATATATTAAACAACTCAAAATTAAAAACAATCGCTATCACAAGATTCAACCTAATGCTTTTATTTTTAATTCAGTAGATAGATTGCTTGTGATAGTAAGAATTGATGGTATACAATTTTCAAGAGGGTTTCTTCTAGTTTCTGTGACTTAAAACAATATCAAAACAAATAAGAAGTAGAAAAAGCTATATGCAGTTATCAATATAATCAAAAACATCGTAGTAAACCATCAGACATTGCAAAAACAAGCTAGAATACAAATGAGTATTTTGTTCAAAGCATTTAATTAGGATAAAGTTATTGTTTCAGTCAACTTTTCTCACATCACTTCAACACAATCAAATGATTTACTGTTAAAGTTTCAATGATGATCGGTATGATTTTGATAAATATTTAACGAATTATTAATTTTATTCACATTACAGGAAAAAAATCTAGTCAGTTATAAATTAACATTAATTTATAAAACATATAGGAAACTTTTCAATTATCGAAACAATTTTTAAATAATTAATTGAACAATTTATAGTATTTTAAAAAAGGTGGCAGCATATAGCCTATCCATTGTTGTGTGTGACTCATTACTTTCCCAGATGCCTTGTTAGATGTTAAGAATAAGTTAAACATTTTTTATAATATAAATTAAAATATATTTATTATACAAGTTACTTAAATTTATATAATTATTATTTGTTTGTTTGCATACATCAGAGGCTGGAATTTTTCAGCGAAAGACCATTTTGATATTTATAAAATAATTTATAGGCCATATAAATTATCACATAAAAATTAGGCTGCTACATTAGATCAAAAATTTAATTAATTTATCCATAATAATTAAGGTTGGGGAACCTTATTGATTGGCAGACTAATTTCAACTTTTCCTTTTAAACAAGGGCCACAATATTTTTGTGAATAAAAATTAAAGCAACATCATTATTATTAATGATTGACAATTTTCCAATTAATCTTGTAATTATTCATCATGTTATATTTATATTTTTAAATTTCTTTAATGATCTGGACAGATTAATTCAACAGCACTTAGGACATAGTCTTTTATCAAGTCTTTTCAAAAAATGGTTTAAAATGTTTTGCTTTTTTTGATATAATGTAAGTTGCTATTGCATAATTTTCTGATTTGTGTATACTTCTTATAAACATATCAGCCAATTGATGAAATTCCATTTCAAGTTTTCTCTTTTGATATTTTTACTTCCCCAACAATTTTGTTGTAGTCAGAATATTTTGATAAATAGTGCATTTTAATATTGGTTTTTTATTAAATAAAATACATTAAATACTTATCAGGCACATCATTTTACTATTTCTGTCTGTAAAACAAAAGCATGCATTAGTCCATCTCTTTTGAAATCAATAATTTTTTGTGTCATTTTTAAAATTTTACTCAATATAACCATCCTAATAAAGAAAAAAATTAAATGCAAAATAATAATAAAATGGAGTAAAATTTGAATTTTTCTTTGTGCTAGTATACATTGTTCTGTAAAAATCCTATAAAAACAAACAAAATGTCCTCAGCATCATTGATTAAACTCATATTAAGATAGATCTCACAATATAAATAATTTGTTGGAATATTATACCTCTTATAGGATGAACTAGATCTATTATAAAAATTGGAGAAAGAAAAAGATGTAGGTGAGAAAGTACACATTTTATTTAAATTAACTTTTAATTCAATATTTTCACTAGCTGCATGTTAAATAGCAGTTTTAAACAGGGCCACATTATATATGTTTTTAAATTATCCATAGGCTTGAATGACAGTTTTTGGATGCCTGAGTTAGCACACATGCTGAAGGGTCCCAATCCAGGTGTGGATAAATAATTTTTATTTATGTTTAGTAATTATTTTGATAATATTGTTCTTTTGTTTAAAATTATAACCTCTAAATATTTGTAGAAATATTGAAAATCTAGTTTATTGAAGTTAAATTTAAAATAATATTTTATACATTATAGTATGTAAATTAACAATACATTGATCAAAAAATTAATTTTCATTAAAATTTTTTTAGGGCTAATGTATAAAAAATAAAGGATTATTGGGATATTTGATCATAAAATATTGTCAATTCCAGCTGAATCTTTAAACATCTTTATGATATTCCATAAAGATTTTGCACTCCAATTATTACAACAATTATTAATATTTATATTTGTCATATAGATTACAATATCCCAAATATATTAGCAGTCTGTAATCTTGTTAAGTTAAAGATTTGATAAAATCCAGTACCAAATCTTACTATATAAAGTAGGTAAACTTACTGATGATTTGAAATTTGATTTCAACAAACTTCTATTTTTTTACATTGTTATTGTTTTAACAGTATCAAATCTTTTATCCAGCACACATTTTTTTTCAAACATGTTAATATCTCTTTAAAATAGTTGACAAATATTATACATTTATAATTATTGCTTTTATTCAAATAAACAATTTATTTTTGAGTGGTAATGTGAAAAATTGTTTTAAACTCTCATAATTTCTTTAAAGTGTAAAATCATATGAAACCACCATGTATGTACAATCTGCAATATAAATTTCAATGGCCAAAATCCCTTTAGATCACCAATGGTATATGATTTAAATTAAAATGTAATGTTTTAAGGATTTTCATCACTAAAATCCATTTAAAAGTTAATATTTTAGTTGTAATTATTGTACCTAGATATGAGAAACAATCAGTATATTACAAAAGAAAAGATTAATTTCCTCCTAGTAGAAAAATACATATCTGTAATTATACAACATTTTCTAATGTTTACAAAATATAAATACATGTTTAAATGGTTTATGAATTTATTTAGTAAAATTATTAAATAATTATTTTATAATCTATATATAAGTTTACATATAATCCTTAATAATGGACAAACATAAATTTGTCCATAATGTTGTTTTCAATAATTAATAATAGTTCCAACACAATTGAAATAAAACAACTATATAAAAATAATGAGTATTTTCTTTATTGAACCGTTTTTTGCCTTATATTAGAGCCTTTTCAAAATACACTTTTTTAATATAATCATATGACCCTTATATCTATCAATACTCCCTCTATAATCATTTTATATAATCACATAACCTATCTACATATTGTGTCTGTCATTGAAGACTGACTGGTACAATATATTGTACCAGTCAGTCTTCAATGACAGGCACAATATATATACTTCACCCTCCCCCCATTTTTCATATACATATTATTTTTATATAATAAATAAAATTACATTAAATACAATTCAATAATTATATGCATATATTATACACCATATATTATATATTATCTCCATTAAATTAATTATATATACATACTTTATGCACTAAACTAAATTATATATAATTTCTCATATATTTCTATTAACCATACCTTCAAATATAATCTTATTTATTTATAGTCAACTAATTATTTACATTAACTAATTATTTACATATATCATATATATTAATTTAAAAAAAACAACAACAAAACAAAAAAATCAAACCAAATTAACCATATATTAAATTTTCCAGTTATCACTCAACTTTGCAGGTCCTTTAATTAATTAACACATTTACTCATATTCTTTTGCATATATACTTGTCTCATAATATTTCCTTCTATTATAATCTTTAACATATTTTATAATTTCCATATCTTCAATACATCTCATTCTATGACCTGTATTTAAATAATTAACATATGGTCCTGAATTTATATTCTTCCTATCAATAGCCCTATTATGCTCCCTTCCCTTTTCTATTGCTGTTTTTCTAATCCTATTTTACTTTTTTTATTATTCTCTCTGTTCACATTTTATATCCATTTTTCCAATCATTTACCATTCTTCCAAGCAATTCTTATATTCTCATTCAACTTCCCTTTTCCTAAAATCTTATATACATCTTTATAATAAACAGTATATTAAAGATGTTGAAATTAGAGGAATAATTGATCTTGATTCATACCAACCTTGGGCACAAAAGATGTGTTTTAAAGGGGTTTAAAATAAAAAAATGACAGACTTACAATAAATAAAAAGGAATCTATTGAATAAAAAATAAATATAGAAAAGGATTATGTGAAGATGCAACATAATAAAAAAGATATTAGACAGTTTTGAACAGTAAGAATAAAGATAAAGTAAAATATGGGGGGGGTATAAAACAAAGATGGATGGTTCAATAATAAATAGATATCAATATCTTATAAAGATGTATATAAGATTTTACGAAAAGGAAAGTTGAATGTGAATATAAGAATTGCTTGCAATAATCATAAATCATTGGATAAATGGATATCAAATGTGAAGAGAGAGAATAATAAAGAAAGTAAAATAGTATTGGTATACAAAATAATTTGTAGAAGTTGCAGTAAATATATATAGGTCAAATGGAGAAAACAGCAATAGAAAGGGGAAAGGAGCATAATAGAGCTATTGATAGAAAAATATGAATTCAGAACCATACGTTCATTATTTAAATACTGATCATAGAATGAGATGTATTAAAGATATGGAAGTTATAAAATATGTTAAAGATCATAATAGAAGGAAATATTATGAGACAGTATATATCCAAGAGAATATGAGTAAATGTGTTAATTTAATTAAAGGACCTGCAAAGTTGAGTAGTAAATGGGCATTGAAGGATAAGTGGAAAATTTAATATATGGTTGATTTTTTTATATTGTTGTTGTATTTTAAATTAATATATATGATATATGTAAATAATTAATTAATGTAAATTATTAGTTAACTATAAATAAATAAGATTATATTTGAAGATATAGTTAGCAAAAATATATGAGAAATGATATATAATTTAGTTTAGTGTATAAAGTATGTGTATATAATTAATTTAATGGAGTTAATGTAAAGTAATATATAATTTATGGTATATAATATGTGTATATAATTATTGAATTGTATTTAATGTGATTTTATTTATTGGATAAAAATAATATGTATATAAAAAATGGGGGAGGGGAAAATATATATATATGTAAATAGGTTATGTGATTCTATAATATGATTATGTAAAATGAATGTTAGAGCGATTATTGATAGATATAAAAGTATATTAGAAAAGTGTATTTTAAAAAGGGCCTAATATAGGGCAAAAAATGCCTCAATAAAGAAAATATTTATTATTTTTATATAGATGTTTTATTTCAATTATGTTGAAACCATAATTAAGTTTACATATAGACTTTCATTCAATTTTTAAATGTAAATTAGCCTGTGAAAAACATGTAATGTCAAATAGGACAATCATTTTACTATTATTTAATTAGAAAGTTGATTTTTAATATTTGTAAGTTCAATTTCATTATTTATAAACATGATTTTATGAAATTTAATTACCAAATAAAGGTTTTTATTATTAATAACATTTTTTCTTATATAAGTAAACTAATGATTTCTATACATTTCTTTGTGTTGTTACTTTTTTATTTACAAAGTTGGTACTGTAAATTTTAAGATTAAATTTAATATTTGAACCAATTCTTTAAAAAAAAATTATCTAAAACATATTGATTTGATGATGAAAAGATTTGTTTTTGTGAAAAAAGCAATTGATAAAAAAAAAAAAATGACAAAAAAAGATTAATAAGTGTGTTCCAAAATAAATATTTAACAGGTTAAAATATATTTGACAAATATTGAGTAGAAAAGACTTTTAAAGAAATCATAATTAAATATAATTAAAAACATTATATTTATCTAAACTTGATACAAGTGAACAAGATAGTTAAATCAAAGATCTGTGAATTTTTATTAGTATAATTGTATAAATATACTTCTTTATGCTTTTAAAAGTTTGATTTCACACTTTTTAAAGTTGCATTATTTTTTAATATACTTACATATTTATATTTTTGATAAATAAAAGTGAACATAAATATAGAGATATTAAAAAAATATCAAACAAGTTTAAGAGAAGAAAAGTTTATATTAGATGATCTGTTTTGTGTAACTCAAAGAATAGAAAAGAAGATGGCAAAAATTAAGAATAATAGTTTATATATTGATATTAAAAGGAAAATGATAGTATTTTTTTTCTGAGGAAGACCTGTAACTGCTACCAGGCATGTCCCCAGGTGGTGGATAGGGGAATGGTTTCCAGATATGGAGATCAGCTGTGAATAAGCATCTAGGCAAATAATCAGTCCTGAACCAATAGTGGCAATGCTAACAGGGTGTGGAGGATCATAAAAGTGGCCTGTTATGTTTCTAGGTAAATGCCACAAAAATCCAATGTAGACATTGTGCCAAGGCAAGTTCCTGGCACCATACCCAGAAGCCAGAAGTCATGGTAATGGAGACAGCAGCATTACCATTATTGGTCCAAGGTAGAAGATGAGGACATTGGAAAGACTTGGTATGAGAGATCTATGGGCATGGATGCAGCATCTTTAATGGCCATAGCACTGCAAACACTTAGAAGATGCTGGTTTCCTATCTGGAATTACCCATGAGTTGGTGGCAGCAAGGGCATGTGGCTGTAAAACCAGGATATTGCCACTCAAAATGTGATAGAGAAAAATTTAGATTGATATCATGCTAGGGCATACCCTGTAAATGACATGCTGGGACCTTGCTTTACCCCATGAGAGGCAGACAAGGACTACCATATCATGAGCAGATATGATTAAAGAAGATACATCAGAGGAATAGAAGGATGAGAAGGAAAAGAAGAATAAAAGATCACTCAGTCAGGCTGACTGTCTGTATTCTTAGTGTTGGCACCATGACTGAAAAAAACAATGAGATTGTGGACATAATAATAAGAAGGAAAGTGGACATCATGGTAGTTTAAGAATCAAGATGGAAAGACCAAAAGGCAAGGGAATTGGGAATGGCTTCAAACTATTCTACTGTGGTAATGATTCTAGGAGAAATGGAATTGGAATTATACTGAGTACAAATTTAAAACATAAGGTTTTGGAAGTTACCTGGTATAATGACAGGAATATCTCAATAAGAATCAACTTGGAGAGTTGTGGGATTACTGTGCTTAGTGCACACACTCCACAGTCAGGTTATGATGAGGAAGAAAAGGATGTTTTGGGATGGGATGGATGATATTTGGGGATCAATCCAATAAACATATAGAGTCTTTCTTTGTGGAGATTTAAGGGGACATGTGGGCAGAAAGAACAGTGCATTGGAAAGAATCCTGGGAAGTCAGGGAATTGGGAAAAGAAATAAAGAAGGGGATAGAATAATTGATTTCTGTTTTAATGGATCTGGCACTATTGAAGGCCTTATTCAAGAAACCCCCAAATCAAAACATCATTTACATTAGTGGCAGAAGGAATTCTAAATTGATTATAACATGTATAGACAAACAGGCCTAAAAGAAATACAGGATTGCAAAGTTATTGCAGGAGAAACTATAGGTCAACAGCATAGACTTTTACTATACCATGCAAATTTCAAAGGAATTAAACCGAGTCCTAGAAGAGGCATCATCAAGACCAAATGGTAAAAACTTGGGGATGAAGTGTGCATAAAGCAATTGACAAATTGGTAAAGGCTGAAGACAAAGAAAGGGAAGACCTCTGGACAAGAGCAGCAAACAACATTCATGCAATTAGGGATCAAGTTTTTAGCCAGACATTGGGAGTGATAAAAAAAAATAGGAGACTTGGTGGTGGAGTACAGAGATACAGAAAAAAAATTAAGAATAAGAAAATGGCTAGAAAAAAATGGGTCAGGGACAGAGAGGTGACCAGTAGGGTCAAATATAATACAGCAAAAAAAGAAGCAAAGAAAGCTGTTGCCAAAGCCAAGTCTGATGCATACTCAGACTTATATGAAAGATTAGAGAAAGGAGAAGTTAAGAAGATTTTGCACATATAAAACAATGAGACAAGAATAGTAAAGATACTTACCAAGCAAATTGAATAAAAGACTCTAACAATAAGGTGTTGTGCAACAAGAATGAAATCACAGATAGATGACAGCAATATTATGGGCACCTACTAAATGAAGAAAACTCCTGGATCAACAAGGGAATAGGAAGTCCAAATTTAAACCCAGTCCTAGAGATCAGTAGGGGAGAAGTCAGACAAGCAGTTAGAAGAATGAAACATGAAAAATCAGTGAGACCAGATAACATTGTCGTAGAAGTGTGGAAGGTAATGGGAGGAGAGGGAATCACCTTTCTGACTAAACTTTTTAACAATATCATGGTCACAGAAAATACACTAAATGAGTGGAGGAGAAACATTTTGGTTCCAATCTATAAGAACAAAGGAGATATTGTAGAATATGTTAATTACCAAGGAATAAAATTGATGAGCCACACAGTAAAAATGTGAGAGAGAATAATAGAAAATGAGCTATGATAGAAAATAGACATCAGCGAGGAACAGTTTGGCTTCATGTCAGGTAGAGGAACCACAGATGCAACCTTGCACTACAGCGACTTGTTGAAAAACACAGAGAAGTCAACCAAGGAATTGTTCTAAAATCCATTGACTTGGAAAAAGCATTTGATAAAGTGCCTAGAGATGAACTTTGGAGATGCCTCAGAAAAAAGTTGGTCCTAGAAAAATACATCTGTCTGATCCAAGATATGTATGAAGGATGTCAAACCAGTGTGAGATGCAGTTCAGGAGAAACAGTCTCATTTCAGGTGGAAATGGGTATGCATCAGGGATCAGCTCTGAGTCCCCTACAATTTAATATCATCATTGATGTTTTAACAAAAGATATCTACACAGAACATGATGTATGCCAATGATATTGTGACAGTCAAAGACATCAAAGAAGTTCCAGATAGAATAGAAGAATGGATGAAAGCACTGGAGAAAAGTGGAATGAGAATTAGCAGAAATAAAAGTGAAGTTCTCTTCTGTGGAAGTGGGTGAGGGAGCATTATTTTAGAAAGAAAAAAGTTACTTGAGACTAAAAAAATTAGCTATCTCCACACCTGGATAAATAAAGATTGATCACTGGATGGAGAGTTGTGGGAAGAACTCAGACTGGATGGAATAATTGGAGAAAGGGTCCCTGGGATACTCTGCAATAGGAGAATAGAAACAAGACAGAAAGGGAAAGTCTATAAAGCTGTGGTGCATCCAGCACTGATGTATGGGTTAGAGACATGGCTGACCACTAAGAAAATAGAGGACAAACAATGTGTAACAGAAATGAGAATGTTTAGGTTCACCTCAAGTTTGACTAGAACAGACAAGGTGAGAAATGATGTAATATAAAAAAATATAAAGGTGCAGCAAATCAGTGAAAAAATAAAAGAATCAAGGTGAAGGTGATTTGGACATGTTAAGAGAAGAGTAACTAAATTATGTCAGAAGGAAGATCATGGAAATGGAACCACCAGAAAAAAGGCCCAGCGTCAGACCCAACACCAGATGGATTGACAGAGTGAAGAGAGACCTGCATGAGATATCACTCAAGGAGAAAATGGCTTCAGACCAAGCAATCTGGAGATGAATGATCCACATTAGTGATCCCACTTAAAGTGGGATTAATTAAGCTGTGGAAGAAGATGATAGTTTTTTTTTCAAACTACAATGTTTTTTCATATATCAAATGCGTTGACTGGGAAGCGAACTCAGGCCAGCTGCTTGGAAGGCCGCTATGATAACTGTTAGGCCAACAAAGCTCATGTGTATAATTTTTATGAAAGGTGTTTAAGAAAATATATAATAATATATATGAAAAAGTAAAATTAGAAAATATGCTTTAAGATTATATGAAGATAAACAAAAAAAATCATGTAGAGGAATGGGGAAAACGAAGTGGGAAAAAATGGGAATTCCTGTATATAACAATCAAATATGATTATAAAATTAACAGAGAAATACAGAAAATGGAGCAAGGAAATAAGTATAACAATATTAAAATATGTGTACAGAAGGAATACAACATATAACAATGTTGAAAGAAGTAAATAGTCAATGAATTGAAAAATGTAAAGAATATAAACATTTTGGTATGAAGACTACAAAAAATGAAAACAACAGATGATGTTATAAGAGATAGGTTTTGAGAATAATATTAAATTGTATATCATGGGATCAAAGTACACCAAAAGTCAAATTACAGATTAGAAATATGGAAGAGAAGTTTAGCAGTTGAATGAAAAAATAAAAAGGAATGTGATAAATAAAAATAGTAAATTCCTAACAAAGATTTGCAGTAATATTAAAGAGAGAGCTTATAAGTGATATCAAAACTTAAAAAATAATAATATCAAACACTACAATAAATGCACAAGATAAAGACAAATTGGCATGCTGTAAATAAATACAGAGGCTCTCTCAGGAAAATTTAATAAAGTAAATATTATATTGGATACTATCATAAAAGTAAAAAAGAACTTACAAGAAAGAGTTGGGAAAAATGTATAGTAATTTACATAAATATTTATGGATGAAAAGAGAGGCAGGCATAGTGTTTGGGAATCAGAAGATATAGAGTGTTAAAAACTAATAAGAAGATAATGCACTTTTTTCTGTTTAAATGGTTTGTTTTGGATGGTAACTTTGCTTTTGTAGCCAAGCGATGGTGGCCAAGTGGTTAGCACAGCTCCCTTACAAACAGTGGTCCCGGAGTTTGCTTCCCAACCGACAATTTGACACATAAAAAAAAAAAAAACTATGCTTTTGTAATTTTTCATTCTTTTAAACCATGCTAATTTGTTTGTGTTTTTTATAAAAAATATTTTCATCAATAGGTTACATTTGAATTAATCATAATGAGAAATATTCTGTTTAATCCAAATACTAAAAGTCTGGCGAAAACAAACATTATATTATGAAAAACATGTTAAATATTATTTATCCATAACACACTGCATTTAATATAAAAATAAAATTGTAATCCAATAGTTGTATATTGCACAAAAACTTATATTTGAAACATTAATACATGTAGTGTACGATATTTCTGTTTTAGGCCATAAAACTGAAATATATTATCCTTACATGTATATAGTTTAATGTAAACTATAACAAAGTGGATGATATAATGATGTTTTTTTGGGAGGCTTAATTACTATGATCACAATAACAGATTCAATCGAATATCTAAAAAATAAAAATGATCAGATTGTTACTATTCAGAAAACAATGATTCATTACCAAGAGGATCATGTGACTTTTGATCACAGGGAATGTTAGAGTTGGGTTTTAATTCAAGGATATTGAGACTTTGAATCCACAAACTGCATTGAAGCATGCAGCGATAGTCATACTAATGGATATACGAACAGGAAATGGATCAAAAATGAAAAAGTAGAAAACCCGCAAAGAGAGAGAACAATGAATTTTAATATAACTACACATGTTTTGAATGTTTGTGGTAAAACGATAATAATTTTAATTAAAGTTGAATGCCGTGATAAAATGACAATAATTAAATGAATTTTCTATTATTTACTAAAAGATTTTTTTAAGTCATATAAACTGATTACTGCCAATCATTTAATATATATATTCTAATATTCCTCAGTAATCAAATAGAAATATATATATATATATATGAACGTTAAACAAAATAGAAAAGAAATCTACATCGTCATTCGTTGTATTGTGTAAATCTAAAACTAGTTAATCAAGAATAATTGCAATTTCCAAGAAAACTACGTGGATTATTAAATACTACGAAGAAAAGGTTTAATCAACTTAGAGTTTTCTATTATATTAAGTTTATTGCAGAAATAGACATAAATAAAGAACTTTATAAAATATAAATAGAATGTGTTATAGTTATATGAAAATAATATTGTAATTAAAAATTATTTTGTCGATGTTTATTGCTTTTATTATTTGTAAAAATTGTTTATTTATGATTTATATATTTAACACCTCTGTATATGTTTAAATTATTAGTTACTTTAATTATGTACCGCTCGAAAACATTTTTACACACATGCTCATACATATATATGTTAAAACAAAGTTTTCAAACTGAAAAAGATATAAAAGAAATCTCCATTTTATTTCAGTGTAAGTAATACTACCAATATTATGAGAGAAGATGTGTGGAGATGGTAATCTGGACCAACTGATAATTGCTGGTTTAGCATGAAATACGTTATATATTGGTGATTATTTATCTTTTCAACATATATGTGTTCAAGTGTATCAGTGTTATGGGATAGTGTGGAGAGTGGTGGGTCGTGTGAAAGTCTGTGCTCATATTCCCTATATATTACATATATAAACACAGGTATATATAAAGCCTGTGTGTTTCTAGGATTACAAAGTAGAGATGTCTGCCCATCCCTTGTATTAAATGGATTATGTCCTGTGTATGAGGGGGTCAGATTGACTTTAGGTCAACATGGGTGTGACAAGAATCTCAGCCTTAGGATGGTCTTTGAGCATTCCATCATCAGATTTTCAATTGGATGGACAGTTGAAGAGTTGGAATGTGGAATAGATTGAAGCCTGTCTATTAAAGTATGAGGATTGGCTATCTTAATATGTATCTGAGCACTTATAGCATATATGTGTGGAGATGGTAATCTGGACCAACTGATGATTGATGGTTTAGCATGAAATACGCATATTGGTGATTATTTATTTTTTCAACATATATGTGTTCAAGTGTATCATTGTTATGAGATAGTGTGGAGAGTGGTGGGTTGTGTGAAAGTCTGTGCTCATATACCCTATATATTACAAAATCAATAAATAGATTTATTAATAGTCTTTAAAATTATGTTTTGGAATGGGAGATAATTTAATGCATCATGTTAGATATAGTCTATTTTAGAATATCTTGATAGGTTCTTTGATTTTTGGTTGATAGAGAGTGTAATAACTGGATAAAAATTTGATATTTGAAAGATCTAGGATTCATATTGTGATCAATATTCACAATGTGGAGTAACAATGTTGCTTAATGGCATTAAAATATTCATTTGTGTTAGCACTGATGCATCAACTACTTACGTCCTCATAAAATCCACATGGAATTTAATAATTTTACTTTTTTTTCTTCCTAAGCCATGACAGGGAAACAAACCTGGACCAGCTGCTTGGAAGGTAGATATGCTAACCACTAGGCCACCAATGCTTGAGAATATTTTTTTTTAGTCTGCAAGAATAATTGACTCTTTATATTTGAACATGATGTTACTAATCTTTTGAGTAATTATTTGTCTTATTATGTTACAGCTTTCACAATATGCCCAATTGTATCTGCAATTTTTTTTTTAAAAGAACCCAAGTTCTAATGACTATTTTTTGTTAAACTATCACTGTTTTGTGACTGAGTTAAACTTAATTTATGATTATTTTATTGTAACCATTAATTTTCAAGGAACCATTAATATAATTTATTTTTTCATTAAAGTACTGGTTGGGCTCTTTGTTGGGTTAGCCACTCTTCTTTTTTTGTTGGTTGACATGTTTTTTTTCTTTACTGATGTAAAAAGCATAAGCACGTCAACAAACATACAACCATTTGATAGCTCAGTGACGTGGCTTTTTAAAGATGTCTACCTCAAAAAAATCCGTTGAAATTTGGATGTTTGGCAGCAGTTTTAATTAAGCAGAGTATTTAATTTCTTTTGTTTTTTGATCAATTTTGTAATTTTCACAAAGCAATAAAGACAGAAAATGTATAACCGCCATCAAGTGGACATTACTTGGATATTATTCACAAACAAGACCTACAATGGTGTTTCAATGTAAAGCCCAACATCAGATTCGTAAGTATAAAATTTTATTTTTTTTAATAATATTTTAATTTTTTAAAAAAAAAAAAAGATAATTTTTATTAATTTTAGTTTGTAGTTAGTGTGTATTCATCATCATCATCATTATCAACCATTATCAATCCACTGCAGGATGAAGGTCTCTCCAAGTTTAATCCATCTTCTCCGATCTTTAGCTTCTCTTCTCCACATCACCCCTACACATTTTCTTATTTCATCCATCCATCTTACATGTGGTCTCCTTCTGGGTCTTTTACAATCTCTTGGAATCCAGTTTAAAATTTCAATTGTCCATCTATTATCATCTCTTCTAGCAATATGTCCAGCCCAACTCCACTTCAATCTTTTAATTTTTTCAATGAGGTCAGTAACACCTGTTTGTTCTCTTACCCATACATTGCATTTTCGATCTCTTCTTGTTACTCCCAACATACATCTCTCCATACTTCTTTGAGTGGTCTGAAGTCTCTGTATTGATCTTCTATTAAGTGTCCAAGTCTCAGATCCATAAGTAAGAACTGGTAAAACACATTTGTTAAAAACCTTTCTTTTCAAACACATAGGCATATTTCCTTTTAATATCAAGTTATTTCTACCAAAAGCACTCCAACCAAGTTTAATTCTATGATTAATTTCCTCTATTATATTTCCATCTGTATTAATAATCTGACCAAGGTATTTGTAACTCTTAACTTCTTCTAATTCATCATAATCAATCTTTATTTTCATATTTTGAGCAAATCGATTAAACATTACTTTAGTCTTTTTAACATTTATCTTTAGTCCTACTTTCCTACTTTCATCTGATAACTCCTGCAACATTTCCTGCAGCTCGGAAGCATTATTTGCAAAAACAACTACATCATCTGCGAAATCTAAATGACTTAAATAATCTCCATTTACTTTCACTTCTTTAGTTTCCCATTTTAATCCACAAAATACTTCTTGCAGCACTGCTGTAAAAAGTTTCAGAGATATGGAGTCACCTTGTCTTACACCTTTCTCAATGTTGACTTTCCCAGTATCATTATGTAATCTAATTGTTGCTGTTGCATTTTTATAAATATTCTTTAAAATATGACAATATCCTGGATCTATACCTTGATGATCCAATGCTTTAATCACTGAAGAAATGTTTATAGAATCAAATGCCTTTTCATAATCTACAAATCCAAAACATAATGACAACTCATATTCATTTGTCCTTTCTATAACTTCTCTCAATACTTGAATATGATCTACTGTACTAAAACCACTTTTAAATCCAGCTTGTTCTCTTGGTTGGTGAAAATCCAAGGTTCTCTGTAGACGAGTTGTAATTATCTTGGTAAAAATTTTATTAAAACTGATAAAAGGCTGATAGGTCTGTAATTTCTAATATCTTTTTTATCACCTTTTTTAAATATTAATATTATTACTGCATTCTTCCAATCATCCGGTACATCTTTATCATTTAGACATTTGGTATATAACTTTGCTAATATTTTTTCTGTTTCTTCACCTGCTTCTTTTAATATATCAATTATAATTTCATCATTACCTGGAGCCTTTCCTTTTTTCATACATTTAATTGCATTTCTCACTTCTTCATTTAAAATTCTGGGCAATTCGGAAGATGTAATAGATATAGGAGGTACTTGTTCTTTATTACTATATAATTCTTGATAAAAATCTTCTACCAATTTCATAATGTCATCCCTCTTTTTAGTAATAATTCCATCTTTTTTCCTTATTGCAGATATAAATTTCCTACCAATACTAAAATGTTGTTTTACGTTCTTAAGACTTTTATTTTCTTCTACAGCTTTTCTTGCTAGTTCACAGTTATACTTTCTTATATCATTTTCAACTCTTTTCCGCACCATTTTACAAAATTCGAGATATTCAATTCTTTTTAATGCATCATTCTTGCATATCTTCATATTCCTTCTTTTCTTCATAAGTTCTCTAGTCTCAGTAGAAATTTTATTAGTCAATTGCTGCTTTTTTCTACCAGCTATCTTTGTTGCAGTTTTTAAAAGTGTATCAGTTATTTTCATATTAATTTCATTCAAATCTGAATCATGTTCAAAATCTACTAATACTTGAAACCGATTTGTAAGTTCTAATTTAAATTCATTAGAATGTTTCTGAAGATTAGGAATATCAACTGTAAATATAGTTTTTCTTAATAATTTTTGTCTCTCTAGTTTTACATTAACATGTATCTTACCCCTTACTAATGGATGATCACTTCCTGTGTTAAATTTATTAAGAACATTACAATCTTGAAATATGTATTTCCTGTTAGTCAAAATATAATCCAATTCTGCTGTACCTTCATTTGGATGCTTCCATGTCCATTTCCTTCTAACATTTTTCTCAAAAAAAGAATTCATAATATAAAGTTTTTCCTTCTCTGCAAACTCCACAAGTCTATGTCCTCTCTCATTTCTATTACCATAACCAAAATTACCTACAATACTTTCATCTTTCATTTGTTTACCAATTCTAGCATTAAAATCTCCCATAACAATTTTAAAATGTTGTTTACTCTGATCAAAAGCCTTTTGTACATCCATATAAAAATCTTTTACTACTTCATCACTGTGAGAACTTGTTGGGGCATAAACCTGAATTATCTGCATTTGATATCTGCTATTAAGTTGTATAACTAATCTTGCCACTCTGTCTGATACACCATCAATCTCCACAATATTGTTCTTCCACTTTTTATTTATAATGAATCCTACTCCACTTGTATTTCCAATATTTGTGCCTTTATAATAGAGCATATGTCCACTTTTTAAATCAATTGTCTCTTCACCTTTTCTTCTAACTTCACAAAGTCCAATAATATCCCATTTAATATAAGAGAGTTCTTCTTCTAATTCTTGCAATCTTCCTTCACTTGAAAGTGATCTGCAGTTGTAAGTACCTAAATAAAAAGTTGTCATCAAATGGCAGCCTGGGTCCGCCTCCAGGATATTCTTAGCACCCTCCGCCTTCGGCCACCAACCACTGCCTTGGTTGGTGACTTTACAGCCTCCTGGGATTAAGGGCCATGCTTTATTTTTGTCTGTCATAATTGTATAATTGGGAAAAATCTTTATCATTTACACAAACATTCATTCTGCCTTATCAGGCACTGAGAAGAAAGACCATGGTGTTTCTTGATCTTAAACTCAGAGGTAAAAAGCCAATAAACTCACCATGCTGGCTAATGCGTGTTGGTGAGCAGCCCATCCATGTTCGTATACTATATGAATAAACATATAGTAATAACAGCTGCAACGACAAGAACGTATGGAGTGGACATTAGGAATTTGCCCTGCTTGGTTCCTTTAAGGCCTCCAAGAGGAATCAAAGGGTCTCCTTTCAGTTAATAGCAAACTCCTTTCTGCAGCCAGTTAGTGTGTATTAATATACATTATATATTTATTTATGCTCATATAGAATTAATATCTACCATACTTTTCTAAAGTTCTAATCCACTTATTTTAAAAAATAATAATTTTCAAAAAGTTTAATAATTTATTATTTATTATTAGGTTTATATAATATGTTTGTGTTTACAAGTAATGAGTTACAAAACTAATAATCAAATATATAGAAAGATTGCATATTCAGGCAAATAATCATATTCTGATTCCTGTTTATGGCTTTATACTCATGTTTTGGAGTCACTCTGGTTTTGCTATATGTTTCATCACATTATTTCTAAGACTATAGCTAACAAATGGACTATATGCAAATAAATTATATCTATGTGATACAATAATATAACAAGATAACATCACTTGTGTGCATAAAGAATATAAACATCACTGATGCACACAAAAAAATACAAAATAAAGGGATAAAACTCATTTTATCAGTGATATAGAATAGTAGCTTATAAGTTTTAGTTTTAGATAGACAAAAAGCCAATTGCTATGACAATTTCTTTTGTCTCTTTTATTAGGATGAATCTTTTTCTTTATAGATGCCTTTGACATTTGGAACTTTTGGGATACAAGATAAAAAAGAATTCATATGCAATTTCTTTTGGAGATTGTGAAGCTATGAATTATCTCAGGTAAGACATATACATTGTTAGAAAGATAATTTTATGAGGAATACAAAGAAATTATAACTGAAGATGTTATTAATACTTAGTTTATGATGAATTATAAATTATGAACAAACAATAAAGTAATAATTATTCCATTAATTGAAATTTATTTTTTCCTTATTTTTTTAATTGGTTATCATTATTTGTCCTAGACTTATTGTTTTCCTTAGTTTTTCTAGTTTCTATTAATGCATTTTTTGCTCTAACACAATTAAAACTGAAATTATGTGAAAATTGTGTCTCAGGTCAGTATTTTTAAAAATTCAATATGGCATTTTGGACCTAAATACTTAAAGTAGGATTTTTCTGCAAGGTCAACTATGCAGCAAAAAGTGTTCTTGCTAGAGAAAAAAGTGTTCTTGCTAGAGAAAAAAACTAAGGTGAATAATGATGGTATGAATATCTTAAATATTTATTTGTATATGTAATCGTTCTAAAAAATGTGAAAAGAACATTCCATTTTTTTGGCAAATAATATGTTGAGGAAATGAGGTTTTATGTCAGTCAATGTTTATGTTGCCAATTTAATGAGAATCAATGATGTTTACATTTGATAAAATCATATAACTTATCATTACCATTTTTCCATGCAACAAACAGCAAGTTAAATGGTTTTAAAATGTTTAGTCAAAGGCATAAATTTGTATTCTCTTCATAAAAAAACTTGTTAGCTTCCCTGAGGTGATGAACCTATCAGAAAGTTGATTTTTTTATAATGTTGCACATTATAAACATAATTTTGAGATTATGATGGTTTCTAGATTATTTAATTATGATGTTTCAAAATTAGAACTTTATAAACCATCTACTTGATTTGCTAAAATGTTTTTGTAAGAGTATATAATAAAAAAAATAGCAAAGATAAATATTGATTAATGATCGTAAGATGTGATGCAAATAAATATTATATGCTTCTTCATTTTTACTGAATGTGGGCATAGAAATCAGTATATTATTACCACTACTATACTGTGACAGTATACAGGTGAGAGATTTGAGAACTTTCAACGTCGCTTGAATTTTGTCATGTTTAACGCTACGGTAAAGATTTTACCATCATTTGAAAGGTTATAAAAAGTTCCGTAAGATGCTGCCCTCTCTTGAATTATTTTACAAGTAAAAAATCAATAAAACTGATATTGAAGGTCTAACAAAGAGAGGAGGCAGTTTGTTCTAAATGTTGATTGGCTCTCAACTATTGAGGACAAAAAAATTCATTTGTCAATAACTTCCAATGTTACAATTTCTTTTCTTTCATTTCGAAAGTGATAAACGAATGTTTTAGACCATTTTAAAAGTATTTTTTGACATATTATAAATTATTTTAATAAAATATGCTAAAAATAAAATTGTTATAGAAAAATAGTTCAGATTTTAGTAAAAATTATTTACTTATCTGCAACGTAAAATTGAGGAAGAAATCACTGATGTCAGCAAAACTTTTTAGTTGATGAGTAACGTTCATTTTAGATTTGCCACTATTGAATTTTTTTATAATTATAAATATAAATTTATTTTTAAAAAAACTTTCATTTGCTTTCATAACCTGACAAATTATTAATATATTTTTTACAAACAAAACTAAAGTGAATATAATATTAAAAGATGAATAAATTTTGACGGTTGAGTTTGTGAATTGACCAATTAAAAGTTTAGACTTTTACATCACTCGGCCAATAGAATAATCAACAAATAAGTGGTTAAAATATAATAAATTGAACTTGATTCAGTAGTAACACACTTTACAAATGAAATAAATTTTTAAAAAATTATATTCGAACTTTGCAAATATTTTAAAAAGAAATTTGTAAAAAAAATAAACAATAAACTGTTAATTGTTTTGTCATTCAATGATCAATGAAAAGCCATGAATCTGAGAGCACTGCACCTAGATTTTAGGATCTAATGCAACCCTCCAAAATCCACCTTTGATCTCTACTTAACTACAAAACTATGAGTCTTAAATTGAAAACACTATAATATTGGATTAAAAATACTATAATATTGAATATTATAGTGTTTTCAAGCTAAGACTCATAGTTTTGTAATTAAGTAGAGATAAAAGGTGGCTGCTGGGGGGGGAGTTGCATTAGATCCTAAGATCTAGGTGCAGTGCTCTCAGATCCAAGGCTTCTCACTGACAATGACCACAAGCCAGAAACTAGTCTGGTGATATTAAATGAGTAGACACTAGATGGGGATTTTATGCACAAGCCTTCTGGCATCCATTGATTACTCTGGCTAGCACTGAGTGACACTACCTTATGGAGAGTTTTACCTGTTTTGATAACAGTTATAAGCAAGCATAAGAAATGGTGATCAGGTGATGCTTATTGTCTTTACAACAACAATTTTTTAAAAGCCATTAATGGCATGTTCTGCTTTCTCGACTTTATCATAACGTACATTCTAAGAGCAATCTTTTAAAAAATGTTTTGAAAGACAATTATATACTAGTGGCATAGTTATTAGTTTAATATTATGTCACAAAAATATTGTGGCATAATCATTAACAATTACTGAAAATCATGCTTTTGTCTTCTTTAGACACAGAATAAAACAATCTAAAGCACCAGCTGATCACAAATCATTCCCAAAGATCTTAAAATCTGCATATTATGCTGATATCTTGAGATTTTTTTAAAAATTAATTTCTTAAAAGAGTAGCTTCCAAAATAGAAATACTACTCTTGTCACATACAGTATTATAAGTTATGCATCCACTTTAAAATAACATAGAAAAGTAGTGATCACAGTACAAATGAAATGCCTAAAAAGTGAAACTTAATGTGAACACATCACTTAAAGTATTGATATAGTTAAAAACAATTTTACAGAAAAAAAAATGATGATTAAGAATTTTTCAGATTTGATAATTACTAAATTCAGTTGTTTGAAAAGTGAATTTAGTAAAATATTTATCATTTTCTTATTATTTTTTACAATTCCAGTAACTATACCTAGTGTTAAAAGATCTTTTAGTAAATTAAAAATAAAAGATTATAAAATAAATTCAATTGGCCAAACCAAACTTAGAGATCTTGCAATATTAACTACTGAACACTAAGAAGCATCTAAAATAGACTAAAAAAACTTAATTAATGATTTTGAAAATGCAACAGTTAGAAAGAAGGATTTTTAAAGTGGGTACTTTTATTAAATTACCTTATATGATATTTATGATATAAAATTAATAATTAAAAGATTGTGAGTAGATGAAAAATCAAAATGTCGAATTTTAAAATGGGGCCCTTTTTGAATTGCTGCATTCGGCTCCAATTTTTCTAGTTATGCCATTGCTCAGGATAGAATATTTTAGTAATAAATAAATCGATATTTTAACTGTAGACTGATAATTGATACCAATGAATCAATGAGGGAAATTTATCAAGTGAAAGCTGTCATAATATATAAATCTCATAAGAAACTACTTCACTACGTTTACATGGAAATAAACTAAATGGATCAAAATATTTTTCAATAATTGTCTAAAAATTAGTCTCCCAATATCATTAACATTGTCAGTATATAAATAAACATTTTATTATCCTTTAAAATATGTTTGCAGTAATCATATAAATATATCTTTTTGTAATTAATATTATTAATTAATCATGCGTGTAATTTGTATAAAAGGATATATATATTTTCATGTGTCATAGCATCAGCTAGGAAGCGAACCCGCTAAACCGGGACGACTGCTTGTAAAGCAGCTGTCACTGACTTCTCGGCCACCAATGCTTGGAGAGAAATATAAATATATTTTGATAACATCCCAGTGCATATTACTAACTGTAAAGCCAAATTCAAATCACCCCCCCCTCCCCAAACTTTGTTTTTTTCAGTAACACTCTCTGGGAATAAATATTAATTTTTGTCTTTAGTTTTATATTTTTTCACAGAGGACATTGTTAAAAAAACATAACATTTGGGATGATTTGCACATTATATATTGTAATTAGTATTTCAAATATATATATATCAAAAATGTTGAATGGACCGTAAATAAGCTAGATTTACTGTTATAATCAAAAATAACTAAATGGTGATTAACCAAAAATGTACTTTAACTGATAAGCTGAATAATAATCCATTATTGTAACCAAAATATTTATTGCTGCTTTATTAATACAAAGGTGTATTGATAATATCTAAGGGTTATAATATATACAAGGAAATGTGTATTATGTAGAATAATAAAGAAATCTAATAATAATTATATGGCCAGCAGGTTTTCTCTCGACGTTGAAAATGTAAATAAATCAAATCGAATACTATCTTAGGGTTTTAAATATTTAAGTATAATAAATAAGTCACCTAGGCATTTATTATTTAATTACAAACCTTATGATCAATATAGCTAATAACAAAGGGAATTTTATTGTATCCAAACCATATCTTAGTGCAACTAAGGTTTAATATTTAAATTATAAATATTAATATTAGTGACTAATATTAACAACATTATTTTGTAATAAATCACCATACCTTTAAATAAGTAAAATATCACAATATCATGTGATCATAATTTCTCAGTTAGATGTTGGGTGTGAATTTATAAATACGAAAGTCAAAATAATTTAATATATATAAAATACATTTATTTACAAAATTGGAGATAATAATAAATTATTAGTAAAATATATCATCAGAAAGTTTAATGATTTTATAAATAAATAAACTATACTATTCAAACCTGATCATGCTAAGGTAATATATAGGGGTATCATTACGTAATGTTAAACAAGCCATTAATTTAAGAAGGTTGTTTATTCAAGCATTAAATGAACGTTAGAATTAAATAATTATTAAGTAACTAACATAAAATACTTTATATGATTTTTATTTATTATCATCAGTGTCTTAAATATGAATTTATTTTATACAAAACATTAGTTATTTCATTGCAAAATAATAAAATGTTTACCCTGCATAAGCAAACTTACTGTATGATAATAATACCAGACATAAATAATAAACTACAATGTAAATTGTCAGGAACTTACTCATCTACTGAACAACAATACAGTATTGCTTCTAAGTTCTCATTGCCACTGAGATTAATTTTAATTCACATTTTTTGTTTTATATTCATATATTATTAATAAATAATGTGTTAGGGCAATTTGTATTTATTTGTTTGTGCATGTGATCTGTTAAATTATTAAAATTTATCTTTTCACAGTTATCTTTTACAGTTCTAATCTCATTTAAAAATGTACTAATTCAACCTATTTTTGAGGAAGCAAGTTAACAGAGAATTGTGATGGTGGTTGGATGGTGGCTACTTTAAATCAATTACAAAGCAAATCATTTGCTTGTAGGAAAATTAGGATTCAAATGAATTTAAGTCCATATGTTGGAATAGTGTCCCAATAATTATTTGAGGTGATTTATTTAATGCTATGATTGTTTACCAATAAAAAAAGATCAAAATAAAATTATAATTTGGATGAGAACACCCTAAATAGATCACCTCTAATAATTGTTGAGATACTGCTCCAGTGTGTGAACTTGAATTCATTTGAACTCTAGTTTCCCTTAAAAACAAATGATATGTTTTGAAATTGATTTAAAATACTTATCCAAATTTGAGATACAATTTAATTTATTTTAATAACTAATAGATGTTAGAAAATAAATTATTTGTGCTTCTAATTAATATTTCTTTCCAAATTTGGTTTCAGAAAAAAGGATCTTACTTTAAATATTGTTGAGTTTTAAGCATAAAAAATTCGGACTAAAAAATATCTAAAAAGAATTATTATATAGGGTATATGAGCACAGACCCTCACATAACCCACCACTCTCTACACTATCTCATAACACTGATATACTTAACACATATATGTTGAAAAGATAAATAATCACCAAGAAATACTTATATTGGTGATTATTTATCTTTTCAACATGTATGTGTTCAAGTGTATCAGTGTTATGAGATAGTGTGGAGAGTGGTGGGTAATGAAATATGTATACACCTGGGTCTTTTTTTTACCGCGGACTTATTTAACACGATTTTGAATTTACGCGATTCGTGTTTCACCGGAAGTGTGTTAAATAAGTCCGCGTAAAAAGAGACCCAGGTGTATGAACTCCGATAATGCGCTATTACTTTAAATAATAAATTTCGCGCACTTACATTATATTAAAAGTAATAGCACATTATTGGAATTCGACCTTCATCTTAGTAATTTCAATATTTTCAGTGCTTTATAATAGTAAGATTTTATGCAATAATGAAATTAAAATCATAATTTCCACATTTTATGTATAACACACATTAAATTTTACAAGATTATAATGTAAATTTGTTCAAACATTGTACGTGTTAATTTTGCATTTTAAATCACATTCTGTTTTTACTTTTTAAAAAAGAACGTAATCAATTATTAATCATTTAGTGTCCACAAGTTTATTTTTAAATGGTCAGTAATAGCAGTGGGCATAATTAAATTTGACAATTAAAAATTAAAATCTGATTTTTAATTGTAATTAACAATTTAAAAATTACTTACTGCGACTTGAAATTAATGTGAAATTTGATTTTTAAACCGAATTGAAAATTAAAGACAAAAATAAGAATTTAATTTTTAGTTGTTAGTTTCATAAACAATTAATAAAATCATCGTCTCAAAGATTAATTACTAATTACGTTGTCACCAGAAAACCACTGTTACAACATGAGTGTGAAGTTGGCGCTAGTTGTTTGCAAACAAACTTGTCTTTCGGCAAATAGCTATAATAATTAAAACGTGTATAAAAAAATGTAAATTACAGTACTGTAAATTGTGCATAAAAATATATTATTTTGAATAAAATTAAATGTTATAGTTAAAAAAAGTTTGTCTTGTATCAATTTTTTTCAAATTTGAAATTTTTTATTAGTCATATTTTATTTCCTTATTTTTTTTACGCCGAATTTTAAAGTAATTTTAAGTTGGTGCTTTGCTTTTACGCGAATTTTGAAAAATCACAGACCGCATCCCCCCATTTTCAATGTAAGTTAAGTTTATTTTTGCGTGATTTCGTTTGCGCGTTTTCTGAGGAACCTATCTATCCCGTAAAACGAGACCCAGGTGTATTGGTGATTGTAGAGTGGTGGGTAATATGAGGGTCTGTGCTCATATACCCTATATATTACATATATAGACACAAGTATATAATAAGCCTGTATGTTTCACTTATTAAAAAGAATTATTGTAAATAAAACAATAATATAATATTTTAAGTCAGATTATAAATCTAGATTGAGGTAGAATATCATAAAGGCACAATAGATAGATGCAGTGTGTGCATGCCATAAAGAAATATGTATGGATATAGAAGAATTATCCAAAAACTGAAAAAAATAGCATGAGAATCATTTATATTTTAATTAAAAATATAAATTATATTATTATCACAAATACGATTGGGTATTTTCTTGTACTGAGAATTAGATACTTGCATTAATTAACGTTGATAATATTGACTTTTACATTCGTGGGCTTTGTTATAGAATAATAATTATATATAAAGTTGATTATATTCAAATAATTATTTGATATTTAAAAATCAAAGCACTTAAGTAATAAAAATAGTTTCATAAGCAAGTAACACCTATAATAATTATTAGTTCTATGAAGATATAATTGAGATTATGTATATTTATAGAGAAAATTTAGCAGAGTGTATACTGAGAACGCATAATATGACTGTAAATCTAAATGAAATAAATAAATGGGTTATTATTCTATGGGTCATTGACATGTAAAATTATATTTACATTGTAACTGTAACAAATTTGAAAGCAACTTAAATGTGATAATATTACAAAGCAGCATGAAAGAAAAAGTTTAATAAATACTTGTCATCAAAATTGAGTAATAAATATATAAACTGCCATTTATATTTGATGCATATTTGTGTCACTTGAGTAAATTACCTAAACAATTAAAAAGAAATAGTTTATACAATTAATCATATTAAGTAATAACCTGTATATTTATATTTTACCTCGTCTACGTAAAATACATCTTCTTGAAAGCACTCAGCCATTTAATTTAGTTTTCTATTTGTTGTTACAATTTCACATTGGAAGTGTGATAGCACGATTTAATATTATCAAATTAATCATATTGTTAAATATTTTGTAAAGTTATTTTGTAATAAGTAAAAGCAATAGAATGATAATTATACTCTAAAGAAAGAAAAAAAAAATGCTTGTGATACTTGAAAAAAATTGAATTGTATAATTTCTAAAAATGTAAAGGATCTTGAATGCTTTTTAGTTTGTCTTTTTTGAATGAAGAAGTAAATAAAGTCTCCCACACTTTTGAAATAAATGTGATGATAGATCTATAAATAATTAAAAAATTTTGGAATTAGGAATATTTTAAAAGATATTTAAAATGTAAATGTCATTGATGACTTGATAATTATATTCAAAGACATCTACAACATGCAAATAATTATAGACATACTCGAAAAGTTTAAAAAACAAACAGGATCAATAATACAACCATCCAAATAAGCCACATGGCAATTAGCAACTGAGAAAAAAATTCCAAGTGATTTCCAGGCAAATTCATCAATATGCCTAGGAATCCCTTTATACCAATCTAAAACGATGATGAACTGATATTTAAACAAGCTAATCTGTCATAAAATAACCAAAAAATAAATAAACATTTCACCCATAAAATTATATGAAGTGACTAGAGCCAAAATATTTAATGACATAACCACAGAAATATTAAGCTACTATAAATGAAATAAACAGAATAGCAAAAAAGTTTATTGGGGGAAGGACAACCAAAATAATATCAATGACAACATTATAATTACCAATTAATAAAGGATGACTCAATATAATAGATCTAAAAAATATGTGTCATTTATCAAGAACTCTAATAAATGTAATATAAGACTTTCAACCCACCAGAATGTGACATAAAATTGTATAAAAAAATGAAAAAAGAAACAAGATCATTTGTGATTGATTTACTCAGAGCATATAAAAACTTACAAGATGAGCTAAATATGTCTAATTTAGAAGGGCTAAAATACCTTAAAAAAGTAACTATTTTCAGGAAAAATCATGGCCAAATATATCCATAAGTAAAGTTCTAAGAAACTTTCAGTCAATCTATACACTCCCAAAATACATGAAAACCATCTATAAATTAATGAATGGGATACACTCCACAACAATGTTTTTAAATGAAAAGCTACATATGAATCTGGAGCTAGGGTGTTCAACCTGCAAGGAAAGTGACGAGACAATTGTACATCTGGTCAAAGAGTGTAGACCATTTAAACAAATATGAATAAAAGTATTCAAAACTCCAATCATTAATCTAAATGATATGATTAACAACACATCAATAGATTTGATCCACACAATGCTGTGGTACTTATCCACACAATTAGAACAATATGGGAAATAAGATGTTCATTAATATTTGATAATAAAAAATATAATTGAATAAAAAAACTTGATAAATGATGGGAGAAATACTTCGAACAATGCTGAAAATACTTACCAAGAAAACATATGATCAAAATCTGGGGAAGAGCAGCACCTACAACATATGAAATGTGGAAATAGATAATTTATAAAAAAAATATATGCATTAAACAAAGCTATAATAGCAACCAACCAAAGATAAAATTAAGATATACCAATAAGAAACAAAGTGCAACACCTACTTACTAACATCCACTTATTAAAATAAATATTAGGACATAAATATAAGGACATATATTTTATTAATGTAACATATAAATTGTAAGTAATCAAAAACAAAAAAAGATTTAAAAAGCCACTAAAACCTTGTAAATATGTATATATTGTTTAATAAAGATAAATACTTAAAAAAAAATGTTGGTGACATTTTTTTCTTTCTTCCTATCATCTAACTACTTTTTTTTCTTACACTTTTTTAAGTACCAAATCATGATATAACATCTGTAAATTTATTTCTTTAATATGTCATATACAGAATAAAGAAAATGTTTTTCAAAAAATGTTGTTGTAAGGAAATAAATCAATTCTTATAACTAGTCATTTGGAAAACACATTGTTGAACAATATCAAATAGGGATAAAGAGTTCTGAAACAGCCAAACTAAAGCATTCCAGTTGAATCCAGGTATTCCAATCCAGTCCAGGCATTGTAATATACTCTAGTTTATCTGAAGACTCAAAGTAAGAAGCAATGTTGTAGGGATCTAATGCAGAGGAGAGCTATTGCTCATAAAATCTGCTTTCCTTTATAACTTGGATATTTGTGTTTTTCTGACTAATTTCTAGTATTTTTCAATACTAACAGGAATTATAATAATTTTATCTAGCACAGAACTATCAATCATGTGTGGATAGGTAATCAAAAACTACACCAGTTAGAAATTAGTGTTGAACATTGTCAAATCCAACTGTTGTCCTTCTTGTTAATGCTATATGGTAAAAACTGAACAGCTGAGATCTGCTTATACAATACCTTATGTAAAACCCCAATACTGCAGGATTTCATCTCTAACATAACCAGTATCCAAGGAGAAGAATGTTCATCTTTGAGCAATTAATATAGACAACCATTAAATATATTATAAAATGATATTTACCTAAAACCATGATTTGAAACTGAGTAAATATTTCAAGTGGTAAGATCTTATTGTTATAGATATTATAAAGTCTTAAACTTAAATATTAATTAAAATATTTGTTATTAGCATTATATTTCATATTTTGTATAAAAATTAATAGTTGCAAGCATATAAGCAAGAGTTTTTATTTATTGTTAATAAATTATTTTTTTATTAATCCATTTAATTTGTGTTTGCCTTCACATAACACTTTTGATATCCAATATCCTAATAATATTCACCACCCTGAGAATTTATGAAATCCACTGGGGAGGGGGGGAGGTATGTTGCGATGGTGGTAATAATTTGTAAATAATGATGATCAGAAATTAATAAGAAAATTAAACCTTCTTTTTAGAAGGTTTGGTGATTTATGGTTTCATTTTTTAATTTAATTTTATTAAGACTGAAAAACAAATACATATTTATTTTTGGGAAGACTTGAAGTTAGGTTTTAAATTGCTTACTATTATTATGTATTTGAATTGGATAATTTTATTTTAATTTTGTTAATCATTCATTCTTTAACTAATATAAATATTTATTTGAATCAAGATTTAGGGCAAATTCCTTATGCCCACTTATTACATTTTTGTCATTGCAGATTTTATTATAATATGATTTTTCATATAGTATATGAACATGGATGAGCTGCTGAACATGTATTAGCCTGCATGATGAGTTTATTGGCCTTTTACCTCTGAGTTTAAAATCCATGAACTTTCTTGTAAGTTACGTGATAGCTCTTAACTGAAATATCAGTTGAGTTTTTTTGAAAACAAACTAAATGTGTGTGTAAATGAAAAAAAAAAGTTTTTTCTAATAAATATTTATAATCATGACAGACAAAAATAAATCATGATCCTTATTTCCAGGAGGTTATAAAGTCATTAACCAGGGCAGAAGTTGGTGGAAAAAGGTGGAAGGTGCTATGAATCCCCTGATTGGCAGACCCAGATTGCCATTTGATGACAACCTTTTATTTAGGTACTTACAACTTCAGATCACTTTAAAATGAAGGAAGATTGCAGGAATTGGAAGTACTGTCTTATATTAAATAGAACATTATTGAACTTTGTAAAGTTAGAAAAAAGGATGAAGAAACAATGCACAAATATTGAAATTATAAGTGGAGTAGGATTTATTATAAATAAAAAGTGGAAAACATATTATGGAGACTGTTGGTAGAGAGATTGGATAGATTAGTTATTCAACTTAATAGCAGATACCAATTGTAGATAATTCAGTTGTATGCTTCAACAACTTCTCATAGTGATGAAGTAGTAGATGATTTTTATATGGATTTACAAATGGCTTTTGATCTGACCAAACAACATTTTAAAATTGTTATGGGAGACTTTAATTCTAGAATTGATAAATAACTGAAAGATGAATGTGTTGTAGATAAATTTGATTATGCTGATAGAAATAATTGAACATAGACTTATGGAGTTTGCAGAAAAATAAAAACTTTATTTTATGAATACTTTTTTTGAAAAAAAAAGTTAAACGGAAATAGACATGAAAGAGGCGTATCAGAATTTGATTATATTTTGACTAACAAAAAGTACATTTTTCAAGATTGTAATCTTCTTAATAAATTGAACACAGGAAGTGTTCATCGATTAGTGAGATGTATGATACATGTTAATACAAAACTAGAGGGACAAAAAATTAAGAAAAACGATAGTCAGAGTTGATATTCCTAATCTTCAAAAACATTCTAATGAATTTAAATTAGAACTTGCAAATCGTTTTCAAAAATAAACAGATTTTGAACATGATTCAGATTTGAATGAAATCAATAGGAAAATAATCGATACTCTTTTAAAAACCGCACAAAAGATAACTGGTAGAAAAATAGCAGCAATTGACCTATAACATTTCTACTATGACAAGAGCATTTATGAAAATGAATATATATATATAAATGATGCAGTAAAAAGAATTGAATATCTCAAATTTTGTAAAATTGTGCAAAAAAGAATTGATAATGATATAAGAAAGTATAATTGTGATCTAGAGTGAAAAGCTATAAAAGAGAAAAAAGTGTCAAGAGTGCAAAACAACATTTTGGTATTGGTAGAAAATTTAATTTTGCAATTAAAAAAATTAATGGAACTATTACTAAAAAAGAGATGAAATCATGAAATGTGCAGAAGATTTCTATCACGAATAACATAGTACTAAAGAACAAAGAGTGTACGTCCTACAACTATTAAATCTTCTGGATTGGCCATGATTTTAAATGAAGGTCTGAGACGTGCAATAAAATTTATGAAAAAGGGAAAAGCTTCAGGTAATAATGGAGTTATTATCGATATTTTAAAAGAAACAGGTGAAGAAATAAAACGTTTTTCGGCAAAGTTATACACTAAATGTCTAAATGAGTGATGCACCAGATTATGGGAAGATTGCAGTATTGATATTAATATTTAAAAAAGTAATAAAGAAGATATTAGAAACTACAGATCTATCTGACTTTTATCAGTTTTATACAAAATTCTTATTATGATAATTACAATTCGTCTACAAAAGAACTTTGAATTTCTATCAACCAAAAATAGGATTTAAAATTATTTTTAGTAAAGTTGACTATATCTAAGTATTGAGAGAAGTTATAGAAAGGACTAATAAATATTAGTTGCCATTATGCTTTGTATTTGTAGATTAAGAAAAAGCACTTGATTTTATCAACATTTCTTTAGTGCTTAAAGCAGGGGTCCCCAACCCTATGCCCGTGAGCACCATGGCGCCCACAAGCCATTTTAAGTGTGCCCACTGCTATCCGAACACAATAAAAATTATTTATCTCATACAAATAAATTTATTTTTTAAAATTTCCTATAAATTATTGTATTATATTGTAATCAAATTGTAGGGCATAATATACTTTTACAGCTTAAAAATATAAATATTAATTATGTTAAAATTTTATTTTTGAAATAAATATTTTTTTGTACATTATGTGTATTATTAACCATATCCAATTATAAATTTACATTGAAAAAATAAATGGTGCACTCCATCTGGTTGAAAAAAATAAATGGTGCCTGCCACCTGGATGGTATTATAGAATGTGCTCTTAAGTGCAAAAAGGTTGGGGACCCCTGCCTTAAAGCATTAGAGCATCAAGGTGTAGACCCAAGATATTGTCATATTCTGAATAACATTTATAAAAATACAATAGCAATATAATGATACTAAAAAGATTAACAATGGAAGGATGTATAACAGGATGATTTTATATCTCCAAAACTTTTTATGGCAGTATTGTGATAAGTATTTTTTGGATTAAAATGGGAAAGTAAAAGTATAAATGTAAATGTAATTTATTTAAGTCATCTATATTTTAAGATGGTGTAGTTATTTTTGAAAATAATGCTTCAGATCTTTAGGAAATGTTGCATGAGTTATCAGATAAAAGTAAAAGAGTAGGACTAAAGTTAAACATTAAAAAAACTAATGAAATGCTCAATGGATTTTCTCAAAAGATAAAAATATAGATTGATAATGATGAGTTAGAAAAATTAATAACTACAAATATCTTAGTCAAATTAATACTGCAGATGGAAACATAATGGATGAAATTAATCATAAAATTAAACATGGTTGGAAGGATTTTTGGTAAAAATAACTAAGGAAATATGACTATAAGTTTGAAAATGAAGGTTCTTAATAAATGTATTTTAACTGTTCATATTTATGTATCTGAGAATTGGACACTTAACAAAAAAGCAATGTAGGTATTTCAGATCACACAAAGAAGAATAAAATGTATGTTAGAAAAAACATGGATGATGGAACAAACCAGTGTTACTGACTTCATTGAAAGAATTAAGAAATTGAAATGGAGTTGGGCTGGATATATTTCTAGAAGAGATAATAATAGATGGACAGTTGAAATATTAAACTGAATTTCAAAAATTGCAAAAGATTTAGAATGAGTCCATATGTGATATGGATGAAATAAGGAAGTGTGCTGATATAATGTAAAGAAGCTAGAAATCATAGAACATGGATTAAACTTGGAGAGATCTTCATTCTACAATGGACTGATAATAGTTGAAAATGATGATATCCTTGGTTTCTAGTTCAAACCCATTTAATGTTGTATATTTTTTTATTGCAACATGCATTAAAATATTGAGGATTTATTTATGGCAGTCAATCCTTAATCATTTTATATTAATATATAGCAAACATTTATAAATTTTGATCATATTGAAACCCTGATATTTCTTTGTGATGAGTGAAAGACACAATTATGTTGTTATGCACAAGTGTTTGTGAAATACAAGCTAAAATATAAGTGCTAAATAGGATAGAGATAGTTGGAGAATTTATTTATACTAAAGAAGAAGATTTAAATTAAAAGTTGACTAGAATAATATAAAAAAGTTAATGTGGACTATATTAAATATAAAAGAAATATATTGAATAAACAAAAAATAGAAACAATGCATAATGCTAGCTGAAATCCATATAAAATATTTTAAATAAAATATTTTGCAAAGATTTGACTTGTATTGTGGATTGTTTCTATTTTTTATATTTGAATTTGAGAAGTAAAAATGATTATTGTACAGTTTTTGTAAATATATTTAAAATTAAACATATTTGTTTATGCAGCAGTGTAAGATATTTACTTACTTCGTTTCACACTCATTAGTTAATTTAGCTTGAATTTTAATATATATATATATAATATCATTGCAATATACATTCAAAAGAATATTCCTTTTGAATGACTGTAAAAATCAAGCTGTTTTAATTTAAAGGGGAGTGTGACTGAAAGAATATAGCTATGGGGCATTTAAAATATTTTGAATGACCAATAATTAAAATAGTTAATTGTAAGCTTATGTAAATGCTATTGTGTTTCCATGAAAATAAGACAAGGATTTCATAATATAAAATTGCACTTTCAGAAATATTCATATTATCAGAACATTTATCCATTGATCATTACGATATATGTATAATCCTTCAGGTTAATCCTCATACAACTAACACAATAAGTAATTGAAATGTTCTCGAGCCAAAATATAAAACAACAATTTTAGAGAAGATAGATTTTTTCTAAAAATTATTGACTTATGCAGAGGCTTGAGACTATTTCAATTATCAATTTCTAAATGTTGTAAATTATAAAACATTATAATTATTTTATATATATAACTGAATCGCGTTTTTATTCTAATAATAAGCAAGTTACTTCAGTTTATATCATTAATATTTCACTATTTATAAATAAATACATATTTCATATATACATTTTTTTTACGATAATCGATTTAAATAATAACTTTTTAATAGCGCAAAATAGATGAAATAATGAAATATGCGGAATTACTGAAAACCCCAGAGACCTATATGTAGACTGTCAATAAACGTAAAATATAGAATATGACCTTCTACACATTAGCTTTGATCGTATACAAACATACCAGTTACTGATATATTTACACGCGGAGCGTGATTTAAAAAAAAAAAAAAAAAAGTAAGCCATTCTGAAATTACTATAACAAATGAGAGAGAAAGGCTGAATCTTATATTTAACAACCTCTTAATATTTACTTAATCTTCAGTTAAAAGATGTAAATATAATTTTTAATAGCCCGAAGTAGATTAAAATAGTGCCGATGTACTGAAACCTCCAGCGAGCTATATATATATACTGTCAATAATTTAATCTATTTCTGGCTATTAAGCAATTATATTTATATATATTAACTGAAGATTAATTTAATGATAAGAGGTTGTTAAATATAAGGCTCATCCCTTCCATCTGCTTTGTGTTTAAGTGATTTCAGAATAGCTTCTAGTTGTTTTGAAATTACTTTAGTAAGCATAAATCACGCTCTGCCTATAAGTATGTTAATAAACGGTACAGCTAGTGTACATATAGCTCGCTCAGGATTTCCTTTACTTCCGTATTCTTTTACTATAATCGTGAATTAAGTTCAATTATGCCTTTGCATAATTTACACTTAGCCGTATTTATAGCTTTGCCTCCAATACCTTGATTTAATTTCTTTCAATAATTCATTTTAACAATAGCGACAACGAAAGAAAAAATTGCATATGTACTTGCTTTGCGTAGCCACTTGCCAGTATACAGTTTTATTAGATTAAATATGCTTTTAATTAAATTCAGAAATAATTAATTGCTACTTCTGATTATATTATTATGTGTATCATCATATATATTTATATACCATTAGTACATACAAAATGCAAAAATAGGGTAATAATCTTGTACTATAATGCAACAATTATGCTTACATGTGCTTACGGGACCTTAGAAAGGTTTTTTTATTATATATAAAAATACACATTAATTGAAAACTCATAACAAAATATAATCATGAAAACATTTTTGCAGATTCAAATATTAAAATAAAACGCTTAAATAATTCAATAAATTTAATTAAACTACAATGTTTTTTTCATTTATTTACAAACGATTCGAAATTCATAATTATAAAGTTAAACATAAGTTTATATTTATTAAAATCTTTTTAAAAATTGTAATTTTTTTTAAATATTGTGCAGTCATTTAATAAATATAATAACAAATTTCTTTGATTTCTATTAACATATTCTACTTAATTAGACAGTGCAAAAAAATTAAATATTCAAATAATATGCAAATAAGATATAAATAATAAATTTGTTTTAAATTCATAGTGCTTTTCTCTCTCTCTCATTTCTATTTTGATACTTAGCAAAATAAAATTAAAAAATCTCATTTTGCTTTAAAAGTAAAAATGGCAGCACAAATTGACGAAGAGAATGTTCATCCCTTGGCTCATAATTCAGATATCCCGGAGAAAGAAGATTTCCAGCTTAGTAAGGATATTATTGAAGTAAACGGTAATTCAGCTAATAATGACGTAGTAAGGAAACTTAATTTTGTTAAATTGCCCTCTGCAATGGATATGATACTTGAAGCAGTTGACAAACTGGGCAATAGTAAAGGCCTTTCTTTTAGTGAAATAAAAAAATTTATCACTAAATATTATCCAGAAGCGGATTCTGCAAAACTCGATGGAAGATTAAAGGCAGCATTAAAAAGAGGAATACAAAAAGATTTGCTTGTACCCCCTAAAGGTTTTAAAGATATTAATGGAGCTGATGGACGCTTTAAAATAAATAGAAATAATCAAAATCCCAAAATAAATTCCAAAACGAAAATTCAAAAAGATGCTGCTCCTAATGATAACGCTGCTGAAGAAGAAAAAACTGATAAAAATCTACCTATACAAGCTTCAACTTCTAACACTCTACCTATACAAGCTTCAACTTCTAACACGACAAAAAAGGTAGGAAGACCTCCAGCAAAAAAAAGGAAAGAAATAAATACTAAGCTTAATGATAAAGAAGTAAAACCAAAAAATAATAAACCTAAATCTAAACCTAAATCTGGAAAAGTGCCGAGCAATAAAAACAAGGAGATAAATTTGGTATTAGATGATAATAAAAAATCTAAATCATCAAAGCCTACAGTTAAGTCTAAAAAGAAACAAGAATCTAACAGCGATTTAAAGACTATTTCAAAGCATAGTAATTTATCTAATCCTAAAACGAAGGTTAAAACCAAAATATAATATTGAAGTTATATAAATACCTGTAAGAGTTTTTATTTTATTAATTTTATTTTGTTTGCAAATTTGATTTATAATAATAAAATGTTTTTTTTCATGATTTCAGTTTTTTCTTTACTCTTTTCTAGTAAAATAAGCTTGTCTTTTCCAAACTCCATTGACTTTAAATTAATTTTATTAAATCATTCACTTAAACAAGTGTGATGCATAAGCAGTCAAATATAGTCTTATAATAGTAATTTTTCAAATAATTCTTTGTGTTCACATTTATTTCGTTTGACATAAGTGCTCTCAAAAATGAATATATAAAAATCTGTTGAAGTAAAAAAAAAAAGTATATTAAATATGAATACCAGCGAATGTAATATGTTCAAATTAATATTCCAACTGTTATTTTGTGAGACGTACAATGTTAATATCATTTAATTCATTACTGGCTACTGTTAACATATGCTTTAGAATATCAACATAGAAATATATTGTTTCTATTCTTGCGGATTTGTGGTGGTGTATCTGAATTAAAACATCTGGTAGTAGCAGAGATATATTGTTTCCATAATACTTATTAATACATATGGAAACACAAGACACAATCATTTTAATTTATCTATAATATTACTCTTTGCAATATTTTTAAAACTCCTAACTTAAATTTTATTTTAGAGGAAAACTGTATTAATTTATATAGAAATCTACTATATAGAATGTTCTTGCAATGTGCCTATTGTAACGGTATTTATATTAAGGGTAAACATGTTTGGTTTGAACCAAGAACCAAAGACGTGCACATGTCAAGTTGAAAGTTGAATGATTAATAAAATTGAAATATAATGATTTAATTCATATATAGTTTGCATGACCTTTAAGAATTGTGGATGTTATTAGCATACTGAATATTAAAAACACAATGTTTGAAATAGGTTGATAAGCAGAAGCAAACTAAATAGGTTAATAAAAAAATAATTTATTAACAATGCATAAATGAAAACTATGGTGTATACATCCACAACTATTAATACATATACAAAATATTGAATGTAATAGTAATAAAATATATTTTAAATATAAGTTTAAAACCTTATATTATCCATAATGATAACATCTTAGCATTGAAATATTTAATCAGTATCAAATTATATTGTTCTTTAAAATATATTTATGGTTGTCTGCTTTAATTCTTCCAAAATGATACTTCTTCTTTTGGGCACCGGAAATGTTCGAGAGGAAATACAGCACATTGACATTATATAGAGTATAGTATCAGTAGTTCTTGGGTAGTTGTTATGGCACTGTCCATTTTCTTCTTCACAGCATTATTAAGGCAGGCCTTGGTTGATTTTGACAAACTTCAGCATTAGTTTCTGGATTCAATTGCTTTTTCTGGCTGTTTTGACTGGTGTGACTTTAATTACATAGCTATATACATAAGATAATTTGCTTCTAAATAAAGTCATCGTATTAACTGTTATAACTGGAATATTAAAAATATTTTAAAACAATCAGCAAGATATGACTATCCAATATATGGTGGAAAACACTTCTAATAAGCAGTTTCTCTCCTCAGAATTAGGTCAGTGCAATACTGCTTCTTAAATTAGCTCTACAAATAAAATAAAATATATGAGATTGTCAGGACTGAACTGGAATGGAATGCCTTAATTATTTGTTTTAAACCTATTTATACTATTTGATGTTCAATGTTTTTTTTCCCAAACAACAGAATATGTCATCCACTAATTATTAAAATTTTTTCTTTCTTTCTTGACAACAACATGTTTTTCCGAAAACATTATCTTCATTCCCTTCACAACATGTTGTGGAAACAAATTTACAGATATTTTACTTTGGTTTAATGCATAAATAAACTAAAGAAAAAAAAACAGTTTTTCTCTTCCTTTATTTACATTAGTTAGCATAGGAAGAAGAAAAAAAATGTTGCTGACATTTAAATTTTAAATGCTAACTTTATTAATTTCAAAATGTTAATATTATTTGTAAATTTGACATAAAATTTATCCTAGGAAATGACAAGTTGTTTAACAAAAATCTATTCAGAATAAAGTAATTGAGAAACAGTACAAAATGCCCAAGATTTGTACAACTAGGCAATTCAAATTTTTTGCATGTATCAAAACAATTTTCCTTTCTTCTCTTTCAGTGCACTCTATCATTTTATTATTTTTGTATATTACAAAGTAACTTTATAAAATAATTAATAACATGAATAATGCATAAACTAATTTTTAAATCAGTGTATTCAATTGACATACATATACGTGCACATACACTTGGTGGTTTAAATATTTATTATTCAATTTTGGCAAATATTTATTAAAACTTTTTTTTTCATGCAACTTTGTGATGTAGCCAACGTTATCTGCTATCAGTTTTGTTTCAGTTACAATATAATATATATATGTTTAATTTATATTTTTTCATGGTTATATATATATATATATATTGTATATATATATATATATATATATATATATATATTGTACTGGATGAAAGCTTTAGGTCTCGCATATACTGACCACAAGGGCGCCACTAGTCTGAAAATTGGAACTAGACATTTATTTTAAGGGTCGACAGAATATACAAACCCGAATGCGCCAGACTAGCTCAATCAAGCAACTGAGATCTTATGTTTTGTTTAGAAAGTTGGGAAGATAGCAACAGAAAACAAAATCAGCCAAGTAAAGAAAAACATTTATGGGTATGATTAAATAAACATTCTAAATAATAAGCTTTAAAATACACTTAAAATGTACTATTCGTACATTCATCCAAAATTAAACTAAAATATTTTATATGTCTTAGAGAGTGATTATCATGTGCCTGAAAAAGTGCAAAATACTGACAGTAGCAGAAGTATTAGTAAGTATACAGTGATCTCACACAAGACAAGGGAAGTTAGTTTCCGGCTTATAACCCATAGTTAGGAAAAGGCTGAATCTCTGTATTTGAGATTTTTGCAAGCTTAGGTCGAAACCGAAGAAATACGAAGGTAACTTCCAAAACATTAATAAATAAATAAAAAAGGGTGTTGAATGATATTACTTTCAATCGATTGACCTCTCTCACAGTGAGACAGGCTAGGAGCTCATTATCAGCCTATTGAAATGGGTTATAATGATCATAAGTGCCTCTAATAAACAAATTGGAAGTTTGAAATAATAAAACTAATGACTATTATATTTCATAATAGTCTATTATAAATAATTACATTTTCTCGACATAAGTAGAACTAATAATAAAATGGGTCATGAGCCAGAAGTTAATTAAAATAGTCTGTAATACCCAGACTGCTTTCTATAATAAAAAGGAATGTGAGATTATAAATAAAACTATACTATCTTACTTACTAAAACTTAAATGGGACATACAGTATAGGATTGAAACTAGCACTCATTAAAACAAGAAAAAATATATATATATCCAATGCACAGAAGCCGAATCACATAAGATGAAACTGAAACACATTTATATTTAAAAAAAAAAAATGAAAACAAATTTAATACAATAAAATTATTTAAATTGGAGAACCTAAGGTACCTTAATAATTTAGTTAAATGCTAGTGCACTAGACTTCTAAAATATGTTCCGTTGATCAGGATTCACTGATGGTAGGCTTGGGTGAATTGGTTAGTGGTTTTGGGGCCAGTTCTTATGGCTTTATAGGCAGTTAATGGAGACACAAGTTGTCCAAACCTGTCCTGGAGAGAAGCTTAGCACATCATGGCAGAAGAAAATATTCTTATGGTAGGTTTAATGTTCATTCAGCTTTCAGAATATGCCAGAATCGTTTTTCCAAGTATTTTTGGCAGGAATAGTTTATGCAAGTATCTCCAGAGTTATTGAAAAATAATACAATGGCCTGATTAAGTCTGTTATAGTTGAATCATATCTAATATCTGAACCAATTACAAAACTTTTTATTTTTAATTAAAATTTATAAAATTCTCTATCTAGCTAACAATAGTTATCTAATTAATGAAAATAAATTGCCCTTCACAGATCTAGGAATCAACTAGTGAAAAATTCTTTTCTTTTTGTTTTCTTCCTTTTTAATTATTTTTATCAATCTAAATTCCAAATCTGAAAAGCAATTTATTTATACAATTTACTTTAACATAAATTAAAAAAAAAAAAGTAATCTTAGTTTTTTTTTTTTTTTTCAAAATTAAAAACCAAATATAGCTGTGGTATTAAAATCTAATTGCCACATACATACATATATATTTGTACAAGCATAAAAACAACAACAACAACAACGACAAAACTTTTACTCAAGTTTTATAAGGAAAATTGAACATTTATAAATTTATTTTTAGCCCTGTAACACTCAACTTTGTAATGGTGTTTTTAAACATCCATTATAATATATATATATATATATATATATGTTAAAACGAAGATTTGCACGGGTTAAATATATAAAATACATATTTTGCGGGTTCATCCGTGTTAAAAACTTTTAATACCAATACACTGACGTTTCGACTTGGTCACACAAGCCATCCACAGAGTTATAACTCTGTGGATGGCTTGTGTGACCAAGTCGAAACGTCAGTGTATTGGTATTAAAAGTTTTTAACACGGATGAACCCGCAAAATATGTATTTTATATATATATATATATATATAATTAATCAATGGCTGTATTCTAATTATAATAAAATTTATATAACTAATCAAAACAATACAATAATTAATACAGTAAAAAATATTTTAAAAACAAATATATGCCACAATTTAATAGAAGTACTTTCAACTATCTATGTAGTCGTTATCAACTAGATTCAAATTGTATTAAAAAAAATTTTAGCGGCTTTTTGTAATACAATTTGAATCTAGTTGATAACGACTACATAGATATTTCAAAGTACTTCTACTAAATTGTGGTATATATTTTTTTAAAAATATTTTTTACTGTATTAATTATTAATATTAATTCTTATTAATTATTGTATTGTTTTGATTACTTATATATATAATGGAAGAATAACATTGTGGAGATTGATGGTGTATCGGACAAAATGGCAATATTACTTTTACAACTTAATAGCAGATATCAAATGCAGATAATTCAGGTTTTTACCCCAACAAGTTCTCATAGTGATGAAGTAGTAGAAGATTTGTACATGGATGTACAAAAGGTATTTGATCAGAGTAAACAACATTTTAAAATTGTTATGGGAGACTTTAATGCTAGAATTGGTAAACAAATGAAAATGCTGTAGATAATTTTGGTTATGTTAATAGAAATGTCATGGGACATTGACTTGTGGAGTTTGCAGAAAAAGAAAAACTTTGTATTATAAATTCTTTTTTTGAGAAAAATGTTAAAAGGAAATGGACCTGGAAGCATCCAAATGAAGGTGCAGCAGAATTGGATTATATTTTGACTAATAGAAAATACATATTTCATGATTGTAATGTTCTTAATAAATTTAACACAGGAAGTGATCATTGATTAGTAAGATGTAAGATACATGTTAATGCAAAAGTAGACAGACAAAAATTATTAAGAAAAACAATATTTACAGTTGATATTCCTAATGTTCAGAAACATTCTAATGAATTTAAATTAGAACTTACAAATCGATTTCAAGTATTAGTAGATTTTGAACATGATTAAGATTTGAATGACATTAACAGTAAAATAACTGATACACTTTTAAAAAACTGCAACTAAAATAGCTGGTAGAAAAAGACCAATAAAATTTCTACTGAGAATAGAGAATTTATGAAAAAAAGAACGAATGTGAGGATATATAACAATGATGCATTAAAAAAGATTGAATATCTCAAATTTTGTAAAATGGTGTGGAAAAGAGTTGAAAATGATATAAGAAAGTATAATTGTGAACTACCAAGGAAAGCTGTAGAAGAGAATAAAAGTCTAAAGAGTGTAAAACAACATTTTGGTATTGGTAGGAAATTTATATCTGCAATAAGGAACAAAGATGGCATTATTACTCAAAAGAGAGATGACTTCATGAAATGTGTAGAAGACTTCTATCAAGAATTATATAGTAATAAAGGACAAGTGCCTCCTGTACCTATTATATCTTCTGAATTGCCCAGAATTTTGAATGAGGAAGTGAGACATGCAATTAAATTTATGAAGAATGGGAAGGTTCCAGGTAATGATGGAATTATAATTGATATATTAAAAGAAGCAGGTGAAGAAATATAATTTTTTTTAGCAAAGTTATATACCAAATGTCTAAATGATAAAGATGGACCAGATGATTGGAATAATGCAGTAATAATATTAATATTTAAAAAAGGTGATAAAGAAGATATTATAAATTACAGACCTATCAGTCTTTTATCAGTTTTATACAAAATATTTACTAACGTAATTACAACTAGTCTACAGAAAACACTGGATTTCCACCAACCAAAAGAAGAACCTGGATTTAAAAGTGGTTTTAGTACAGTAGATCATATCCAGATATTGAGAGTTGTTATAGAAAGGACAAATGAATATGAGTTGCCATTATGCTTAGGATTTGTAGATTATGAAAAGACATTTAATTCTATAAACATTTTTTCAGTGATTAAAGCATTGGATCATCAAGGTGTAGATCCAGGATATTGTCATATTTTAAAGAATATTTATAAAAATGCAACAGCAACAATTAGATTATATAATGATAGTAGGAAAATCAATATTGAAAAGGGTGTAAGACAGGGTTACTCTATATCTCCAAAACTTTTTACAGCAGTGCTGCAAGAAGTATTTTGTGGATTAAAATGGGAAGGTAAAGGAGTGAAAGTAAATCGAGATTATTTAAGTCATTTGGATTTTGCAGAAGATGTAGTTGTTTTTGCAAATAATGCTTTGGAGTTACAGAAAATGTTGCAGGAGTTATCAGATGAAAGTAGGAAAGTAGGACTAAAGATAAATGTTGAAAAGACTAAAGTAATGTTTAATATATTTTCTCTAAATATGAACATAAAGATTGATTATGATGATTTAGAAGAAGTAAACAGTTACAAATACCTTGGTCAGATTATTAATACCAATGGAAACATAATGGATGAAATTAATCATAGAATTAGAACTTGGTTGGAGTGGTTTTGGTAGAAATAACTTGATACTAAAAGGAAATATGCCTATGTGTTTGTAAAGAAAGGTTTTTAATAAGTGTGTTTTTTTAGTTCTTACTTATGGATCTGAAACTTGGACACTTAATAGAAGAGCAATACAGAGTCTTCAGACCACTCAAAGAAGTATGGAGAGATGCATGTTGGGAGTAACAAGAAGAGATTGAAAACACAATGTATGGGTAAGAGAACAAACAGGTGTCACTGACCTCATTGAAAAAATTAAAAGACTCAAGTGGAGTTGGGCTGGACATATTAGTAGAAGAGATGATAATAGATGGACAATTGAAATATTAAACTGGATTCCAAGAAATTGTAAAAGACTCAGAAAAAACAACATGTGAGATGGATAGATGAAATAAGAAAGTGTGCAGGGGTGATGTGGAGAAGAGAAGCTAAAGATAGGAAAAGATAGATTGAACTTGGAGAGACCTTCATCCTGCAATGGATTGATAATGGTTGATGATATATATATATATATATATATATATATATATATATATATATATATATATATATTATGACCTTTGTATGGGCACAAGCAAGTAAGTCATAGCATATCAATAGTGGTATCCGCATTGTATTTAAAAAATGAAATAGCCTTAAGATTTTTAGATTTTGCTGGAAATTGTTTAAAGCTTTAGATGTTGATTGCTTATGCATTTTGATTAACCATTTTATAAGCATTTTTTATTATTATTATAGTTAATGAAGTATTTAATGCAAGAAAAAAGGGTTATTTATTATAGGAATTAGTATATTTTGTCAGGAGGATGCAAGGTTATTTCATGTTAGTGTCTAATATTTGTTTGAATGGTTTCCTGATCTATTGTTCAGTGACATCCATCCATGTTCAGATATTGATTAGTAAAACATGTTTAACCTATAGCCAGATTAGTTGTATTTAGTCAAGATAATTTAATATTTATATTACAGTGTATGTGCATGAGTGTATATCTGTATTGTGTTTCATTCCATTTTTCATCTTTTAATAAAACTAAGCAATAGTACATTTACAATAAAAACATTTAAATTACATTAATTGTCTTTAATGATTTAACAAATATATTTTTTTCCAATGATTAATGGATATTTGGATCAGTGAATTATTTTACAATTAAATAAATTATTAATCATTTTTGTTTAACAGTTAATTAATATTCATTTATTTCAAGTTTGTAAAAAAAAAAAAATATTCCTTTTTTTTGATTTAACTGTGAAGGTTAAAATGATTTTTTTTTTGGAGAAGATTTCTTGCATATTAAATTAGCTTCCAATACAAAAGGTGGAGTAACCTTTTGAGTGCAGACGACCTTTTGATGGAAGGGAAGAGATATCTATTTACCAAATAGTCTTTATTAAAAATTGCTCATTATTGATGTAATTGCAGCCAGTATATTATTTCTCTCTGCTGTAACAAGTAGATATTGCTTCCAGATGTCAAATTGGTTTTAAAAAAGCTTTAAAGTAAACTTCAGGAAAGGTCTTCAATTAGCATGTTGGGCTAGAAATATCAGAAGGTACATCAGTTTTCATTTCTTTACCTTATTTAAATGTTTGAATTATTCATCTTTTGCTTATTACTATTTATAAAATGTGTATCTATAATATTAAGCTTGCGTTACTTTATTTATTTATCATTAAGAATGAAGGTAGAATGCATGAACTTTATAATCATACAACTAATCTACTTGTATCTTATTATATCATTTGGAAATGTGTGCAGAACATTTTTACAGAATTTATTTTAAATTTTCATTATATCTTATATCATACTTCTACAAAAGTTAAATTAAAATTAAAGGATATGTGTATTTTAAAATAACATTCTATACTTAAATTCATTACAGAAAAATGACTTTATTTATTTATTTGGTATTCCTAAAATAATATGTTCTTTTATGAAATAAAATAAAATATGAATTATCCGGCATAACTAAAGGATACTACTTATTAGATATGTATTTAGATCAGATGGAAGGATGGAATGCAGTATATTTCTGTTCTCTTCGATATGGATGCATTATAAAATAAATTATTATTAATTGTGGAATTATCAACGTAAAAAAAAAGACATATTAATATGCAAGGTTTAAAAATAACTATATGTATGCTAGCTTATAAATATTGGAAAAATAAGTGTTATTCAAGATGTCTATAAAGGATAATTGCTGATTTCAAAACTATTATGGAATGAGTTAAATAATTGATACCAATGTAGCTGAAAATGTCTTTCATATTTCCGTCATGATAAAGACTGATTACTTATGTGTATAGTAAGCTCAATTAGTTAGGCTATGAACATTGGAGATACTAGATCAAATTTAAATTATGATTATTTTTTTTATGTTTTATATTCTTAATAAACTTGAACTCAGTTTGGAATCTATCTCCATATCATTTAATGAACTCGGAAAAGATTTTGCCAGTGAATTTTTTATTATTATTTTAAATCAAAGAACAAAATGACTTTTGTTTTCTTTATTTTTTTATATATTATTTGTCATCATCACTGTATATAATAGATAGATAGACATATTTATTGTGTTTTATGTATAATTTTGTGCTATTATGAACTTCTAGATCATCTCGCGATTGCATATTCACAAATTGTGGCTACGCTAGTACAAATTGATTTTATTCAAGTATGTTTTATGTTTCTTTTAAGAAGGTAAAGGAAAGAAATATGTTTTTTTTTCTCTTTTATTATATTGTTAAAGAGAGGTGTATATTATTTTGTATATTTTCTTATCTCAAAGTGAGAGTTCTGGTTTCTAAATCAACGAACATATAATAGAAATAATCGGATAGAGATGATAAAGAAATATCGTTCATAATATTTATGATTATTAAATTTTAAAAATACCTTAAAGTTTATTCGGAATTAAAAGTTATATTTTAATGTCTTAATTAGTTACCGTGTTGCTTGCATAGTATATAACTTAGAATTATATTTTTTATATATATTCTTATTTACATGTGTGTGTGTGTGTATGTTCTGTGCAATTATTACATTTACTTAATAAAAAGTTCAATTTATGGATATTTTTACGTATAAATTTCAGATGTTGTCATATTCTAAAGAACTGAAAGGATTTGTAGGTTACCTATTGTTAGACGTGTCGAAGAGCTTTGGGAATGGAAATTACTCTGGATACGTTCTATGTTTGTAGGGATAAGAGATTTTGTCTATGCAGTATATTTTAATAATTTTCCATGAGTAGAGCCTATTTTATATTGTATGTGTATTATGAAGTGATAGTTTTGAAGTTAAGTGATGTTTTTTTATGGTCCTGGTGAATGAGGAAAAGTCCCATACCAATAGTATATTTCAGAATTAGATGAGTTATTGTTGAAGTATGAAATGATATTTAGAAAGTTGAATGATGTTTTTTCTTATAGTCCTGGTGTTGAGGAAAAGTCCCACACTGATAGTATATTTCCGAATTAGATGAGTTATTGTTGAAGTGTTAAGCAAAGAGTTTATTTGCTCCTCATGTGAATGTCCCTTGGAACGTTTAGTTTGTATAATCGTGAAAATATAGCTCTGTGTTATTTAGTATGTGGCCAGATAAATAGTTAAATTAAATTCTTGATATAATATTAGTGTCTTATTTTGTTGGTTGGTTTATGACATTGTCCGAAATGAAGTAATTATTTAATATTTCCTAAATGAATTGAGAATGTTTAGAAAAGATTGTTTTATATTATTGTTGCTTAGGATGTGATACACACGCGTAATATAAACAATATCGTGGATATAAAAGCATAATGTTATTGAAACTAAAACAGGAAATAAATACTTTAAAATACATTATATTCATTTAATATAAAGTTATAAATCATCAATCATCAGAATGGATAAGATTTTATTGCTATGCGTGAAAGGTATATGTAATTAAAATGATTATTTAATTAGTTAGAGAAAGTTGCTTTGTTGATGGCCAAATATGTTAATTTGATTTATTTAAATAATTGATAGTAAATCCTCTCAAAATATTTATTGTACCAATAATATGATATATTATTTAGTTAATGTTATGTTTAGATGAAACGCTTAAGCAAGCAGGTATTCAAAGTCAGAATATTCAAGTTTTGTTTGTTAATTTTGCTTTCAAAAATATATGAATAATAAATAATGTAATATAATAAAGATAATCCCAAACTGATGTCCAAAGATTTAGTTGAGAATTAAATTATTAAGACAAGTAGTCTTAGTGTAAAATAATTATGGTAAATTAAATTTTCAGTGTAATAAATGATTTGTTTATTTATTAAAAAAACTGTGTCTTGAGTTATTCGTGTTTACATTCGTGTACTAATTTTCACATCTCCACATTTCATACATCTCTTATAAAATAACTATATTGTTTTATAGCTTTGATATTAAATATGCTGGTATCTAATAATATTGTTTCCTCAATCCAAACATTATAAGAAACATTGCCACTTGATAAACGTATAAGAAAGGATGCCTAGTTAATGTATTGGTTAGATGATGATGTGAGATTAAAATAAACCCTATTTCCATCGTTATCTAATTGCTAAACACAGTAAAACATTTAATCAATTTATCTCACTACATTTTATTATAAGTCAGAATTATAAATTATGGGCCAATGTATTTTCTTTAATTCAACTGTGTTTTTTTTTTTTTAAATTCCCTGAGATCTTATTGTATATTCCTTGATCGGCATTAAGGTAGCTGTTTAGATGATGATATGCCAAGTCATAGAATTGTTTAGTGATATAATTATATCAAGCTGATATATGTTATACTTGGATGATGGAAGAAATTAAGTTGAAAGGATATTTTAATAGTCTTACAAATAAACATTGTTATTCTTTATCATGCAGTTAATTAACAAAAGGATTTATATTTTATTTAATGTTTTATAATATTCCTTCTTTCATTTATTTATAATTATATATTTTATGAACTTCCTATAATCTCCCACTGAGCTGAGCTGAAGGTAGACATAGGTAAAGAGTCTCAGTAATGATTTTATATTAGATATGTTGTTATATTGTTTTATTCATTAATAGAACTGATGCCCTAGGCATTTGCTCATATAATGTATATGAGCGGTGTTGTGAGCGTAGGTTATAATATATATATATATATTGTGACCTTTTCTATAGGTCAGTAATAGTTTATAACAGTTAATTACTAAAAAAATTTAAATTTAGAATATGTTCTTTTAATACATTAATTATATTAAGTCAATTATATCTTTAAAGTACAATTTGAAGCTAAAGAGAATACTAGTATATTAAATCATTTAAAAATAGTTATATAAAGCTTAAAATATTGTTTCATATGGTTGTAAAAGCTGGCCATATTAAATAACACAGCTATAAATAATTAAAAGTATATTTAAAAATCCGATTTTAATAGTGTAAAATGTATGATTTAATAAATGCTATATTTAGATTTGTAATCATATTTAAATAGTCAAAATTAATATAGTATATTTTTAAAATAAACTTTGTGATGGTGAAGATTATATCTAGTTCTATATTTTCTAAATTGTTCTTCCAAATTTTTTATAATTATTTTATATAATATAAGTGTATCAATTTTATAAATCTGGGCAGAGAAATGGATTGAAAATCGTCTGTCAAAGTTATGAATCACATGATTTTTTAATGTATACTATCACACACTGCTTGTTTGAATTAATAACAAAGTTTAAAATATTTTAAAAGTTATATTATAGAATTGGATAGAATTATTGCCTATCATAAAAGCAAATAATAATAAATATTAAGTTAACTGTCGTTATTGCATATTTAAATGATATAATGTTTTAAATAGTAATGTAATAAAGACGAATACAGATATATAAAAATTAAATATTTTATTTAAATAAAAATAGATAAATTGAATATTAAAAATGGAATAGGTTATTTAAGGTTATTTTAAAAGTTATTTTAAATGTTTAAATAGTTTTAATAAAATAATAATTTATTTAAAGGTAATATTTTAAAATAATGTTTTGGGTTCATTGCGTCATCGTTTTTTATTTTCAAATATAATTCTACTATAAATTGGAAATATGTAAATTTTTTTTTCTCAAGCTAAAGTAAGAATTGGCCAATAAGAATAGGTATTCTTACAGATGATAAATATCATTGTAACTAAGTTATAGCGGGAGATTAATAAGGTATTGAAACCGAAGAAAGGTAAATTATAACTATCAAAAGATAGTATTTTTTAAATCTTTTATTTTAGTCAATTTTTTTAGTACTTTCTTATAACTTTATCTGCAAAAAACTAATTGATAATTTTAAAAAATATTTTTTGCAAAAGAGAGTATAAACTAAAAAAATATTTTAATAATTTCGTTTAATATGCTTTGTTAAATTTTTTAAAGTTCTTTATCAGTCGTATTTTATCTAAAAGTTTAACCTAAACTATGCAATAAAAAAATGGATATACTACAAAATAAAATGGATAGAAATTGTAATACTGTAAAAATATTTGAAATATTTATTGATACAGCTTTATTAATATTTAACCAAAGAACTGTTCTGGTACATAAAAACCACAGCTCGGACATTACACGGAGTCTAAAAATGTATTGAAACATATTATTTATAGGCTGATCCAAGATTTATTTTTAACTAGTAATAAGACAATTATATTGCATGAATTATTTTATATAGTATGATATTCAAAGGAATAAAATGTTATATCCTTTCTGAAGGTAACATTTTTTAAAAATATTTTTCAAGAATTAAATAAAGAACCCAGGAAAATATGTTACAGAAGCGTTTTGGTATTAAAATATCCGTTCTTTGAATTATTTAAAATGTACTTGGAAAAGATTTTTTCAAAAGTATTTGAAGTTTTTATTTTAAAAGAGATTTATAAAATACCAAACGGAAGTTTTAAATGTATCAAGAAGGAAACATAGATAAAAAGTGAACACATAGATGAATAAAAAAAAATGGATCCATGGAAATACAAATAGTACTTAAAAGTTTATCGAATATTTTAAAGTTAAATTAGATGGATTGATGCATCAGATATGCAGAGAATATTGGTAGAGAAGATTAAGAAGCTTCATGGGATTAATTAATATTATCGTCCTAAAAATTAAAACCAAGGATTATTTTCTAAATTTTACTAAATGGATTAATAATTATTTTTGTTTTAAACTTTAACGCTTGGATAACATTTTTAAAAACTCTAGAGAAAATAATAAGCATTTTGGATTTATCAGGAACTATCATCAAGAAAATATGTAACTATAGTTTTGATTCTTTTTATTTTGTTAACCTAGTTTAAATCTAAAATTTTATATAAGATTAGGAAAACATAAAAACATTAATTTATTAATATTAAAATTTTATAATATAATAATCTAATAATTTAGCTAAAATATTTTAATATAAAGTGTATGGGTGTGATTTTTTTTATATCTGCAATGCTCAAGTGGATAAAGAAAAGCCTACTGAACACGATGACTAGATAAAGGTTATTGGTAATAATAATAACTATTGATAATTTATTATGTATATTCTTGTTTTCTTTAGATCATCCATAAATTGGAAGAATGAAGTGTAAAAGTTTTTTTACTTATATGTACCGCATTTTATACAACATTTTAAAAAACATTATGAGATAGGATTGATTTGAAAATATGCACGCGACAATTTTTTTTGCTTTTTTTTATTAGTAATATAATCCAACATAACAAATAATTATGTGATTCTTTTAAAGTTTTTATGATATGGGATATTCAAATATTGTCTAAGTAGATTGTATATGATTAAACATACAGAGCAATGAAGTAAGCAACTTTTCTTATGGGATAGTAAGATTGTTTAACTATTAATGAATTTTATTTATTGTTTTGTAAATGCAGATAGTTATTTTATCGATGTAAGATGTAGAAAAATCTTGAGAAATAATGTTGAGATAGTGGCTTAGAAGTACTATAGTTAGCAGGAAACCAAGATGATGTATATTTAAAATAGGATATGATAATGAATGGGAATAATATTTAGTCTTTATGTGGTTATCAGCATAGTTAACAAAGCCCTATGACTGATACACATTTTATTGGACAGTGTTTATATTTCTTTAAATATTTGATTTTCTAATAAAGCTGAAGAAATAGCTTTAACATCACCCCTGTACTAGAGGATATTAGGCAGATAAATATCCTACCTCTTCGCACTGTACCATGATTTTGAGATATGTTAAGAATAATACTCTAGCTTTCTTCCTTAATCCTATGCATCTGTTTTCGCTATCTTTATTTCATGTAACTGCATCATTTAGTAAGATATTTTAAAAGAAATGATGAATAATTTAGAACTTATGTTATGCTATCGTTTTTTAGATAAGATTAGTTTATTTGCTTATAAGGAGCATAATGTTATAACATAAATTTGAAGATCCAAAGTATCCTAAGGAAAGAAAAGAATCATAAAATATATTTTGAATTTTATTTCGGAAATGAAATATAATTTTTTTTAAAAATAAAATATCTAAACAAAGATATTTTCTTTAAAGTGATAATAATTTTAAATGCTTTAGTATTATTTTTTTTTAAGAGAAAAATAAGTATTGCATTTTTTTTTTATAAAAAATACAATAGTACAAAGTAGATTATGTAAACAATATGCATAGTATATTTTGTTTATTGATTAACAGAAATCTATTAATGATTAAACTTATATCATACTAAAGTAAGACTTAAAGAACAATATATTATGATTAGTAAACATTGTGTGATAAATACTAAAATCTAGTACTGAATTTTGGATAATAGTTTGTGTAACATCTTTGACTTTGCAAGATGAATTTATTTTTTTAATATTTTGAGAAATCCATACTCATTATAAAATTTTGTTTTCTATAGAATGTTTGTTCTAAATATGAATTTTTTTAAAAAATAAGATAGTTTAATAATATTAAGGATAAAATGCTGTTGCTAATAAAGTAGATAAATATACTTGTAATAAGTTAACCATGATGAGAAACCAAATAATAATATTTTTTTAAATTTTGTCCTAAATCTAAATAAAGACATGGTTGACATATAAATTATTTTTTTTTATAAATCGTAAATCAAACTGTAAAGTAAAAAAAAAAAGTTAAGGATATCCACTGTAAATAATGTAAATAAATTGTTTAGTTATTTATTGTTAGTAATAAACTTTGTTAAATTTTGTTATTTAAAAAATTTTGTGTCAGAGTTATTTATTTCTCCACATCGCTGCATGAAAACACGATATATATGCATAATAACTGAAACAAATATATAATTTTGCACAAAAGATAAATAAAGAATTATTTTAAGAATTTTAAATATTTTATTGGTATTCATTATAATTAAATAATCATAATCTTACATTATTTATTGGTCATAAATCAGTTATCACAATATTATATTAAATTATATGCTATCAGTTGCCACACATATTTTGTTTGTCAGATTATTAAAATGCTACCACATATTTATTATATCATTACATGAAGAATATTATTATTGTTATTTATTATTATTAGTTTAAGTGTAGTAGATTATGACATAAAATCCCTTCTCATATTTTACTACCGTATTTTTATTAACTTAGAATAAACTTTATGAACCTGGGATTATTTTATTGAGCTAGATTATTATTAAATAGAAGATTAAGATTTAATTATTAGTTTAATCTTAGTGAGTAGAAGTTATTAAAGTCGTAAGAATACTATGAGTTTGTTATTTAAAATAGTAATAAAGGGGTATAGTGTTCTTATGCCATTGAGGTATATTGGCTCAATGTAATCTATCTTGTCACCTGTATTTTCACTTCAACTCTCATGAAAATATTAAATATTTATTAATTTATTTTTATAAACTGAACCTTATTTGTATTTTAAATTTAAGCTAGTGAAACATTTTAATTTTAATGCTGAATATTTTATTTATTAACTAATAACTGAGCTAGAACCTATTTTATTTTATACCATATATTATTCGGAAGTGAGGATGCATAATTACAGGTTAGAATATATATATATATATATTATATATAACCTGTAATATATATATATATATATATATATATATATATATATATATATATATAATGGTACAGAGTGATGGGGATAATATGGAAAGTTGGAAAACAATCATCAGCCCCATCAACAATAAAATGAATAAATATATAATGAGAAATTGGGGGAGATGGAAAAATGTCATCATCCCCATAAAACAGAAATATAAATACAGAAAAGAATAAATATAATAAGAATTGCAACAAATATTAAAAAAAACCATAAGAATCGACATAAATTAAAATATAATTAGTTAAACTAATAATTAAACTATAAATTACCCAGAATTTCATGTAATAATCAATAATAGTAATCCACAATCATGCCTTGTGACTGGATGTAAAAGTGGTACATTATAAACATGCTAATTATCTAGCAACTGCCAAACTTAGCACAAAATTTAATATAATCCACTGGATTAAAATCTTAACTATCTATCACAAAAATAATAAAATAATGATGAAATAGTGGAACATGCTGATCATCATCAATGCTATGGACAACAGTATCATTAATGCAAAGGACAACTGTAAATTACATTTTTCTAACAAAAAAATGCAGTGAATGGACATTAAAAAAATATCTTTGTACCATGCTCCATGCATAAAGATCTTAACCATTATTGCTCTCTACAGCTAACTCAAGATAGCAATAACATAGGAACTGTGAATGAGAAAGTTTAATATATTTGCTTAAACTATTTTAATTTCAATAGTTCTACACTTTTTATTTATCATATTTTTTTGTCATTTGTGTTTTCATCCAAATGATAATCCATAATAAAGAGATCAATATCACTATTATCACTACTAATCACTTCAACAGTCACACTATATTTATTTGTAGTAATATCATTAATATATAATATATTTTTCTCAATTATTTGCATTATATTATCATTCCTGAACATTTTGTTTCATTTTTTACTTGTCTTTTTCTTTTTTCTGATTAATTTTCTCAATCTAAATCAACATGTTTTCATTATTAAACAGAGAAAACTCTCCATGCAGTAGTGCCACCCTGTGCCAACCAGAGTAATCAATGGATTCTAATAGGCTTATGCTTAAAATACCCTTCTAGTGCCTACTCATCCAATATCCCCAGACTAGTTTCTGGCTTGAGGCATTCATCAGTGAGGAGCCTTGGGTCTGAGAGTACTGCACCTAGATCTTAGGATCTAATGCAACCCTTCAACAGTCATCTTTTATCTCTACTTAACTACAAAACTGAGAATGAAATTAAAAACACAATATTTTCAATCTAAGCTCAATAGCTTATATAGTCATATGGATTGGATCTCAGTTCAGCACCCATGTATTTTGGTGTCTTTGGCTCTTTAACAACCATAGTCACCACTATCCTATTAACAAGGATTGGTATTAAACCACTAAATATCATGTGACGACCATCTCTTATGCTAGCAGTAGTGCCACTTTGTGCCAACAAGAATAATCTATGTATGCCAGAAGACTTGTGCATAAAATCCCCATCTAGTTCTTACTCATCCAATATTCTTACACCAGTTTCTGACTTGTGGCCTTTGTCAGTGAGGAGTCTTGGATATGAGAGCACTGCACCTAGATCTTAAGGATCTAATGTAACCCTTCAGCAGACATCTTTTATCTCTACTTAAGATCTAGGTGCAGTGCTCTCAGATACAAGGATCCTCACTGATGAAGGCCACAAGCCAAAAACTAGTCTGGGAATATTGGTTGAGTAGGCACTAGATGGGGATTTTATGCAAAAGCCTTCTGGCATACATTGATTACTCGGGTTGGCACATGAGGATACTACTCTATGGAGAGTTTTGCCTGTTTAATAACAGTTATGTGCTACCATAAGAGATGGTGGTCATGTGATGTTTTCATTATCTTCTAACTTTTCATATTACTCATTCTTCATCTATTTACATCTTTATTTTCTATTTTTTCTCTATCCTTCTTAATTACCTTCATTTTACCTATCATTGTTTTTCTCTTTCTTCTGCTTCAATATTGAGCTAACACTATAGTTGCCTTCAATTTTTATTCTATATCCTTTGATTGTGTTGATTTTGGACTGCTATTACATGTTGCAATATTGCTTCTATTCTCTGATATATTTTTTTTTATTTTTAGCAGTCTTTCATGTGTAATAGCATCTGATATTTCTGACCGATTTCTTGTATTTCCTTCAGTAACAGTTGAGTTTCTTTTTTTTTTTTTTACCAACCTCTTATTTTTGTTGATTCGTTTCTTCCATCTTCTTAAACATTTCTTCTGATCTTTTTTAATTATTTTTAATTTTAAAGAATGATGTAACTTTTTTAAAAATATTATCTCATAAATAAAAGCTTTATACTACCCACCCCCTTTATGCAACTTTTCACTATTATCTAATACTAATACTATTACAATTGCCTATTTTAAGCATTAAAACTAGTAAATAATTACTGAAAAGAGAAAAAAAATGTTTACATTATGTTATACTTTCTCCATCTTTTACAACTATTTATAACACATTAAAATAATATTCACATTACTATTATTATTTACAGAAAAATGTCTAAAATTTTCATATAATTTGGCAAAGAAAAACTTTTAATTGAATCAATTCTTATTTTACTTATTATTAAAAAACATATGAGAAATTTCAATATTATTTCACATTATATCTACTTATTTACAAGCTTGTAATATTTAAAATCATCACAGTTGCACTGTCTACAATATATATATATATATATATATATATATATATATATATATCTCTATACACTTCTATATATATATAGTTCAATATATATATATATATATATATATATTGAACTGGATCCTTTATCTGTTTCAAAAGTTTTATAGCAAAATTTAAAAAAAAAACTAACTTTTGTTTTAATAAAGTTTTAAAAGAAAACTACTTGAAAGTTTTATATATTATAGTGCACATATGCAGCTATATTTTAAAATTCTGTGATTTTAATTTTGTCTTCAGTAGATTTTACTTTTAGTTTAAAAATAAGTTTCTTTTGACACTTTTTTTGTCTATTTTTAAAAACATTCTAATTTTAAAAAAGTTTTACTTTTTAAAGAAAAAAAGGAAAGGGATTTTAATTTTGGAAAGTTTTTAATTCCATTTATGTTTCTTTGTTTGTAATCTAATTTTTATTTATTTGTAAAAAGAAAATTGAGACTTAATTTTGCACTTTTTAAAAAAAAAATTTTTTTGGATAAGATAGGAACCCTGGTCAGATTTTTAATCAAGATTAAGTCTGAGATTGACTTTATTTACATAAATTTTGGTAACTGAAACACACAGGCTTATTATATACCTGTGTTTATATATGTAATATGTAGGGTATATGAGCACAGACTTTCACATGACCCACGACTCTCCACACTATCTCATAACACTGATACACTTGAACACATATATGTTGAATAGATAAATAATCACCAATATGAGTATTTCATGCTAAACCAGCAATCATCAGTTGGTCCAGATTACCATCTCCACACATATATGCTATAAGTGCTCAGATATATATTAAGATAGATAATCTTAATATATATCTTAATATATATCTGATCACTTATAGCATATATGTGTAGAGATGGTAATCTGGCCCAAGTGATGATTGCTGGTTTAGCATGAAATATGTATATTGGTGATTATTTATCTTTTCAACATATATGTGTTCAGGTGTATCAGAGTTATGAGATAGTGTTGAGAGTGGTGGGTCATGTGAAAGTCTGTGCTCATATACCCTACATATAATACATATATAAACACAGGTATATAATAAGCCTGTGTGTTTCAGTTATTACATAGTAGAGATGTCTGCACATCCCTTGTATTAAATGGATTATATCCTGTCTGAGGAGTCAGATTGACTTTAGGTCAGTGTGGGTGTGACAAGAATCTCAGTCTTAGGGTGGCCTTTGAGCATTCTATTATCAGATTTTCAATTGGATGGACAGTTGAAAAGTTGGAGTGTGGAGTAGATTGAAGCCTGTCCATTAAAGTATGAGGATTGGCTATCTTAATATATATCTGAGCACTTATAGCGTATATGTGTGGACCAACTGATGATTGCTGGTTTAGCATAAAATATGTATATTGGTGATTATTTATCTTTTCAACATATATGTGTTCAGGTGTAACAGTGTTATGAGATAGTGTGGAAAGTGATGGTTTGTGTGAAAGCCTATGCTCATATACTCTACATATTATATAAATTTTGGTAATATATTTAATTTAATTGAAGGACAGCAAAATTCTAAACGATATTTTAATACTTTATATATGATAGGTTGATAAATAAATTTAAACATATATCAATTTCTTTTTTAGTTTATCTAATTTATTGTAATTTAGAAATAAATAATTCAATCAAGAAGTATAAATTTAAGGGGTATACTTTTTTTATTATTATTATTATTATTATTATTATTATTATTATTATTATTATTATTATTATTATTATTATTATTATTATTATTATTATTATTATTATTATTATTATTATTATTATTATTATTATTATTATTATTATTATTATTATTATTATTATTATTATTATTATTATTATTATTATTATTATTATTATTAGTAGTAGTAGTAGTAGTAGTAGTAGTAGTAGTAGTAGTAGAAGTAGTAGTAGTGGTAGTAGTAGTAATAGTAGTAGTAGTAGTAGTTGTAGTCATAGTAGTAGTAATAATAGTAGTAATAGTCGTAGCAGTAGTAATAGTAGTAGTAGTAGGAGGAGGAGTAGATATATTATTATATAAACTTATAGTGAGCTAATATAACTTTATAGATATTAAAATAACCATTTATCTAGTATTATTTTAGATAAAGTATTTCAACAAGAAATACATATTTTAAATTATTCAATCTTGAATTACAATTAAGGTGTTATTTTGGATTGTGTCAAATTAAGTAATTTATTATATTTATAGGTGCTGATCATAAGATTATTATCGCTATTTTAATGGTCATTTACAGCATTTATTTTATATAAAATTATATTTGAGCTAATCTAATAAATTTTATGGCATAAATATTTTGTTACGTTCAGAATTGATAATTAGATGTTATTCTAAAATTTTAAATTATTATTTGTTAGATATCTATTATTACAATTTGTTACTTAACTAAGGAGATAGTGGTTTTATATTGTTATAAAATTAATAACCGTGTACGTTAAGGTTGGTATTTATCATATTAACTATTATAACTTAGTTCGTTCAAACTTGAGGGTTGATAATATGGTATATGTTTAGTTAGAGAAATGAGGTTATGATATACACACCTTTTAAAAATAGATTTTTGATGATATAATGCACATTACAGTCGATTACAATTTGGTGTCCAACGTTTAAGCTTTGTTGAGTAAAATATAGTCCGTTATATACAAAAATTCAAAAAATAATACTAATGCTTTTCAGCTGCATGTTCGAAAATTGTACTTAGAGTTCACAAAAAGGCTAATAGAAAAAAATAATCAATGCAGTTTATGAAAGTCATGATACAAAGTTACAAAACTGTATTTCAAATAGAAATAAAAACTGTTTGTTGTTGGGAAAAAAGTTGATTGAACACTAAAATGAACAAAAAAAAATATTTTTTTTATTATATCTAGATAAAATATTGGAAATCAACTACAATGCATCTCGGGATGAATAAATAAATAAGAACAACCTGAGACTTCATAATCGTGACATCAGGAATTGACTTAGATACACACACACACACACACATATATATATAGTTTCAATGTATATATATTAAAAACTTTTAAGATTGCTTAAAACATAATATTTTTCTATTGACATATAAAATTTTAAATTGTCGTTTTAAAAAGCAATTTACTTTATCTGATTAAAAATTAATACAATAATTTTAATTGTAAACAAATTCCTTCAGTCTGCAGCTTTTATTTTAAAACTTGTTATGCTGCAAAAATAATGTATTTAAATCTATATATTTATAAAGTGTGATGTTTTATTTATTACTTAATGTGTCAAAGCTCATACTATTTTATTTATTGATTTTATTTAGCAAACAGCTTTAATATATAAATATTTGTAAAATATTAATAATCATGCAAGTATAATTAAATCTACTTATAAAATGTAGCATGCATAAATGAAGTTTTACAATAGCTTTTATTATTGATATTTGTAATATTTAATTATTGGAGCGATTTGAAATGTTTATTGAAAAAAAAATGAAACAGGTTGTGAAATGAAGCATACAGATGTTTAACTGGTGTCAATAATAGCTCTCAAATATGTTAGCAAAGGATATAAAGTAATGACATTATTATGAAATATATCAAAGAAAAATAATTTTATTTTAAACTACTCAACTTATTAATGTTTATTAAAAAGTTTTAAAAGATTTTCTTATAGTTTAAGTACATATTAGGAGAACTTAACTCTTTCTGCCTGGTAACTGTAAGGTGTTGTTATGTGGCACTGCCATGGACATAGAATGGCTGACTTATGTTTATTCTGCACCATTTAATTAAGAATTTTTTATATATTTGATAGCAAAAACTAAAATAAAAATGGATATTAAGTCAAATAATTTCAATAAAAATCACTAGATATCATTGTGAGAAATCATTAAGAAATTGCGGTTTTAAGTGGGCAAGAATAATGGAGATTTCTCAGTAGACAAAATGTAGTTATGGCGTATGAGCAATTGTTGCTTTTATTTAAAATCTGGAAATTAAAAGTTATCAGTTAACATAATTTATCTGTCATTTTTTTTATAAAATTATGTACATTTTTTGTTTTTGAAGAATGTGTAACATCGAGTTTGATACTATATTGAATTTTTTTTTAAAGTCATTATTGATAATTTAGTTTGTTGGACTGTACTGTGATGTCACTACTGTGCTACGAATTTACTTTGTTTTTCCAGTCATTTTAACATAATTTACAGTAATTTTGTGCTAAAACCTTGAATTAAACTGCATTGTGGTCTATTAACATCTTCATATTTTTTTGTACTTAATAAATCAATAAGAGCAGTCTTCCAAGTATAAGATGAAAAGACCCCAAAAAAACTAGGGATTGGTGATTGGTTAATTTTTTTGAATACAAATATTAAGAAGTTCCCATTCCATTCACTTTATTAATAATTGAAAAATGAATAATTTCACAGTATCATTATTTATTTGTAATTGTTTTTATAAATATTTCCATTATTTATTATTTAAATAATAAATTAAATAATATTAAATAATATTAGCATCAGCATGGGATTTGAGTTTTCATCTTCAGATTTTCAATGATATGGATGGCTGAAAAGTTGAAGGTTGGAATGGATTGAAGCCTGTCATTAAAGTATGAAGATTTTCTATCTTAATATAAACTGAGCATTGATTTTATATATGTGTGGGAGATGATAATCTGGACCAACTGATGAGTGCTGGTTTAGCATGAAATACGTATATTGGTGATTATTGATCTTTTCTACATGTATGTGGTCATGTGTATCAGTTGCATAAGATAGTGTGGATAGTTTAAGGATGCTTGAAAATCTGAGTTCAAACCCCTATACTTACAATTAAAGCTCCCAGGTTTGTGAAGAGTGCCTGGTTTTCAAATATTTATTTATTATTAAAATAAAATATATTTGTTTCCGTTTAGGTTTTTTTGAAATATATTTCATTTTCAAAAATACAAGCTAGGAAAGTTGAAATAATTTTATATTAAAAGAAGTGATAATTGCTGTCATGACACTCTGTCAAATGGCTGCCAAACAATGTTAACAATAAATTTTTGTGATATTTTAATAAATATAAATGCAATTTTGGCCAAGTATTTCATAAATTTGTTATGACATTAAAGTAATTCATTCAGGTTTAAAAAATGGAATTGATTCAAAAAATATTTTATTAACAAGATGACTCTCATCTCCACTGGGATTCCTTCAGTATTTCTTCCAGAAAAAAATATGTCTATTGCTATAGATTACTATTTTACCATTATTGTAACTGGTATTCGTGTAATATTTTTTATATAATTTAGATTTTGCAATACTAATTTTATTGATTCTTTTAATTGAAATAAAAATCTAAAGAAGTCAGTATCTTACAGACAATCAGAAAATATCAATGGTCTTTAGACTATTGTTCTTATTACATTATTTCTAGAAAGATTTTTTTTTTTTAAAAAATGAACAAAATCTTCATTATTTTTCACTTTTCAAAAAAAGTCTGAATAAATATTTATTTATTTTTCTTATATCTAATAAATTATGCTTTAAAAATTCTATTTATAAATGTCATAACTATCTCCCTGACAATAATCTTATTATTAGACATTTTATTAAAAGAAAACATGTAGTATTTTGGCCTGGCAGTGAAGTTTTATAATAAATATAAAGATTTAAAGCTAAAGTTTGAACTAAGAAGTATTAGTATGATTGGTGTATTAAAACTACAAAAGTGATAAATATTTTGGTTTGATCATGGTCATTCTATGTCTTATTTTTTTTAGTTTCAAAGCAATTTTATTAAGTCACTAAAGTATGATCCACCTGCACAGGACCACATTCTGCCACCTGCAGAAGTGGACCATAAAGGCTACAATAATACCTTGATATTCTACAACTGGGCAGTAGCTCAAAGCAATACAACCACCTTATATAATAGATTAGGTATTACAGGTATCTAAAAAAATACATTCTGAGTATAAAAATCAAGAAAAAAACACCCAAAAAAGAAAAAAAAAGGACCTGAATTATCATAGATCAAATGTCAATCAATCAAGGGGATGTTACATCAATTTGAAGCAAAGTCCATGTGGGACAATCGACTCTCAAACCACCTGGCAAGTCACCAAGCAGCTCCCCCAGACCCCATCCATGACCTGTCAGCCAGAATTCAGTTTAGCAAGAACCCAGACCCACTTCTTGGACAAGGTTAAATCACTTCAGTCCCTGTTATAAGTGAGTTACAATTTATCTGGGTGTGACATTAGTTCAGCATGGCTGGAACATCAACAGACTCAGAGAAGGCCACACGAACATTTCCAGATTATCCCTAAACCTGGGTGTGATGATGATTGCCGACTGATCACACTGATCAACAAACCCTTCATGGCCATCACCTCTATTCTTGAGACCAAGAATTGAGGCAAAACCCAAAAAAATAAAAAAAAAACAATAATTAGATTCATGGACCCATTAGATCCTCAGGGTTCACAATCCAGTTCATATTATATAACCCTGTTTTGAACTAAATGGTGACAGAATTTCAATTATGATTCTGCCTTACTGATCCTGTTGAGTTCTTCCAATCCAAGTTGAGTTCTAATTCTTGATTCTTAATTAAAGTTCCAATTATAAAATCTAATGGTTTGTATTTAGGTTTTGGGTTTTTCTTAATGATTTAAATCTAAAGGGATTCAATAATTAACCACTTCAGTGTTTCTGTCTAGGCTCATAACATCCAATAAATTTATTTTTATCTCTAAATCATTGTTTTTTATCTTCTAATTCACTTCATTGTAATTCTAAGTCAATTTGAAACTTTCTTGAAGAATTTTAATTTTTTGTGGCATCCCAATTGCACCGGGAGTGGCCCAATAACTTTTGATCTAATCATCATAAATTTCTAAGTTTTATGCAGGGAGGTAGCTTAAATCATAATCCATAATGTTTAATTCTTAATTTGAGATCAAATTAATATTTAAAATAATTTTCTTACCTGCAAAGTTTTGCTGCAGAAGGCGACTTCTGGTTCGATACCATGATATTGTTACTTTTTCTTTATGAACAATTTAACATTTGAAAAATATTTTTCCATGGTTTTAGAATAATCTTTGCATCTGACATGTTTCTTCAGTTGTTTTCCGTTCTCCCTGACTGGCTTGTAGTTGTTGAAAGCAGTTTTATTTCTTGATATCTGGAGTTAAGTTTGAATTCTCAGGAATATTATCGTTGAGAATTTTTTCTTCACTTTTATTTTCACAGGTATTAATTTTCTAATTGTTTTAAATTAGTTCCATCATCAAAATTAGGATTTTTGTTATTTTTTTTTTTTAGTTATTAAATTACATTTTAAATTCATTTTGTCCGTTTTAATCTTGTTTTAATGATTCTAGTAATTGCTTATATTAGCTTTTGCTTGATTAATGGTGGCCATTTGCATAGAATAAAACGATTGATAAATTGAGTTATTTTGACTTAAAACTGTCTTTTAAAATTTATTGAAAAGGTGTAAAAGATTAAAACAAGTAAACACTTATGTTTTATCATGCATCTTCGTACCAACTCCCATCTTGAATATTTGAATCCTCCCATCCTTGTGGAGCCAGTGAGCAGTGAACTGCTCCTGCTAGCAACAGGAAGTGGACTTCTTTAAAAATTTGATACTCTGAAGACAATAAATAATATCAAAAAATGGTGTATCTAAAACAACAAGATATCATATGATCACCATTACCTATGCTTATCCAAGCTGTTATTAGCAATTATTGAAGCTTGTATTGGATGACACTACTATCTACAGAGTTTCCTGTTGCTAATATCTAAAGCATTTAGAAAGACTATTTTGACCATATTTTTAATACTGATACTGGAATTGATATGATGACTTGTAATAATATATCTATTTTATTTATTTATTTAGATTTGGAAGAAGTCAAAACTGATTTTTTGTAATCTTAAAAATGGTAATAGAGATGCTATTGAAATCTTAAAACTGATAGTGGAGAGTTAGCTTCAAAATTTTGAAATTTTTAAGGAATATATTAACCAATCAAATATATCATAGGATCTTAAGGATGTTTCCATTGTTTTAACTTTAAAAAAATAAAGAGAATGGACAAGATGGCTGTAATTATTATGGAATACCTTTTATACAAACTGTAGCAAAATTGCTTTTAAGAATATTGTTTAGAAGGCTGATTCTGTTATAAATAATAGTTACAGTGATTCACTATGGTTTTAGTGAATCAAAAAGCAATATAAACATAGTTTCCAAAAAAATACAATAAATTAATAAATCAGAATGATTTATATATTGTTTTTATTGATTTTATCAAATCATTTAAGTCAATTAATCAACAAACTCATGACAATGTTCGAAATTCATTGATTATCTACCAAAATTTATACGGGATTATAAAGATCCACAAGTTGTAATGAGAGAAAAGGTTATTTCTACAGGTAAAAAATATGAGGCATTTAAAATGAAATTGGTGTTAAACAAGGATGTGCTCCAATATTGTTTTTTTTATTTTTATGAATAGTCTTTTTCATGGTGTATAGGGGAGTTTATGATTCAGAGGGGGAAATGCATACAGTTTTGACAAGATAAATTTTCGTTTGAATCTGCAAACAAAAAAAGTAAGCTTTACTTTCTGGATTTATATTATTTTTGATTATTGTTTTATTATCCCACATCGAAATACATACATAGTATGGAATTAATATTTTTGAATGCAAAATTTAAATACTTTGGATTTAGGATGACAGACTTCAAGGTTCTGCTGCTGTTGTTTTTTTTTTTTAATTTAAAAGATGTTATTTAATTTATGTGAAAAATTACTGCAACCAAATTAACTACATGTAGACTGTTAGTTTTTCACATGAAAGAGAGATTTGGGCACCGTGCCATAATAACATAAAAGCTATAAAAATGTACATTTAAAGATGCTCTGAAAAATTGTAAAAATACAATGAACATGACTGCAAGACCTATCAATAGATTAATATCCTTGTTGTATATGATACCATAGAATCCACTACTGCAAAATTACGTTTATTGTAACAGGTTATGTGAACTGAATAAAAAATGCAGAGCAGACTAAAAGTGTTTTATGGTGGGCATGAGCTTGTTTGTGGGTGTGAATGTGACTGATATAACTTATCCGATTTCTATTATAAAGATTGTCTCAAATACATTATAATGATGTTTATTGCTGATTGCTTTGGTTGGAAAATTATGACAGAAATTAGAATACATTGAAGAGCTATAGTTTGACACTGTTGAATTATTTAAAAAAATTGCTTCAAACATTTTAAAATATGATGGTAATATATAAAATAAAGTATGTTTTATATGTGGAGTGTATACGATTCTCAGTTTGGTTTGTATTTCAGTGCAATAAATAATCTCTAGTCTGTTGTTGTTGTTGTTGTTATTATTATTATTATTATTATTATTATTATTATTATTATTATTATTATTATTATTTTGTTTCATGTTTTGTTTTTGTTAAATCTTTTTCTTGGAGTTGACATGACCATAATCGTTTGTGAGTACTCTCTCTTTTTTTTTAAATAAGCCTTTTAATGATTATTATAGTTTTCAAAATATATAAATGTAACACAGTGTGGATTATACACATATAAATAGAACGTTTCATTATATAGATAATCATCCGCATCTATTTATTTTGTAATTATTAATATTCTTTTATAGGCAGTACCCTTATGGTTAGTAAATTAGAATTTCTTCATTTTGAAATAAAATTGTAAATCAATATTAATTTTGCCGTTCAATTTTATTATTAAAAGTTTTATTTGCCGCATAAAACTTTTTACTTATATAATAATAACAATTATTTTAACCAATAATGAATAAAGAAGAAATAATGTTTTAGTTACCAAAAACAAAATGAATAAAATGGTCGAGCAAACAGAGAGAAATGTAATGACATATCATCCAGACTGTTTAAAAATATCTAACATTCATTTTTTATTAAATATATATTTATTTTTTTGAAGCAAAAGAATCTGATAATTATTTTGTTTTTAATGCATTAACCTTTAATAACCTAAAATTGTTTAAGAAATGAAAAAAAAAATTGCTCTAAGAAAGATTGACAAGATCTCCATAAAATATATTCATATTTTTGTAAACAGATGTTTCATATTTTTTTTTTTTAGAATTTTTTTTTTTAAAACTTCAAAAGTATAAGAATGTCATTAATTTTTAACTCACTATTTTGTAGATTTGAATATTTTATTATGTAAAATGTAAAAAAAAAAAAAAAAATCTAGATTTAAGTTTTTAACAGTAAAAAAAAAAATTATGAGAGACTAAAATTAAAATCACATTTCCAAATATTTGTAATATTGAATTTTCATATTGTTAAATCGACTTTTATCTTAGATTAGCTTTATGTCTGGAAATTAAATAGAAGGGAGAATTAAATATATAAATATACAAACTGAATTTCAAATAGCTGTGGTTTTTACAAACTATATTAAAATTTTGTCAGTTATCTTCGTTAACAATTCAGAATTGTTTGATATATGAATGTATAGTTAATTTAATCTAAGCAGCAGAATAAATAAAATATCAGGCTAATCAAAATAAATTTCAATAGCTAATTCAAAAAGAAAAACAATCATAATTTAGTGACTGGTAATGAGCTTAGCCCCGTAATCTCTTCCTCCCTTATTTATATATATATAAAATCTTCTAAAAAGTAATAGTGATGTTGTAAATATTTTAGATTTAACTATAGTTTCATATCTTAATTATATTTTTAAAATTTTAATAAGAACATATTATGGTTTTAGTTAAAGGTCCTGGCGCCATATTGAATTAAAAAAAAACTGACTTAAGACACAATTTTCACAATAACATCAGTTCCCATGATGTTAAAGCAAAAAGATTTACATTGATAGAACCTAGAAAAACTAAGGAAAACACTAAGGCTGAGACACATAGTGATTACAATTTTAAAAATAAAAAAAAAGTAATTTTAACATCAGAATTAATTATTATTTTTTGTTTGTTCATAATTTCTAATTTATCATTAATTAAGTTTAAATTAAATCTTTATTTATAATTTCTTTGTATTTCTCACACAATTATCTTTCAAACCATATATATTACTTCTTCCCTGAGATAATTCATAGCTTCAGATCTTATGGTAGTAGAAGGATAAGAATTCTTAATTTTTTCTTGCACCCCAGAAGTTGAAAAATCTATGGCGTGAAGAAGAAAAAACGTTCTCCCTAATAAAAGATAAAAAAAAAAATTCTATCAAAATGTAAAAATAATGAAGGGAGTGGGGATATTATTATTTACCACTATTGATACAATAAAAAAGTAAAATGTCATATAATTTGAAATTCTAAACAAGGATCATCATGGTACACATATTTGCATATTATAAAATTCGTGTATATGTATGCATCGTGCAAGTTCTTGGCTAATAATTATGAAAACTCAATATCCTGATAAACAAGATGCATTTCAAATTTGAGTTCTAAATTTTCCAATATTTGCTCAAAACTATTTTCATTTTAGACTTTAGATAAACGAATCCTGTTCATACATCATCATACTGAATAAGTACTGCCAATTCAGAAAACAATTTACAAATTTAAAAAATGAAAAAAATTCTCATTTCAAGAGGCAGTCAAAGGTTACTAAAAAAGATTCTAAGGCACATATTTTTAAAATAAATGTGTATATTCTACCTCTTTCAAGATATGTCTTCCAGAGAAGCATACCTGTTCATATTATCTAATATAAATATGCAAAATATTAGATATTTTATATTATTCAATATTGTTATTAATAAAGATAAATCATTCCAGACTCTTGTTTACCAATTGGCAAAAGTAATCAGTAATGAAGCTGTCCCAAAATCCAAATAAGGAACACAATCAGGCAGTCATATGCCTTTCAAATGTAAAATGAAGTTAATAAAAAACAAGTTAGTGAAACAAAAACAACGAAAAGCATGTTAGTAAAAAAAAAAACTAATAAAAACAGAATAATAAAAAAATATTGAATTATATACAATTAAATTGTTAGAGAATAATAAACTGTATGTAGTCTTGGTTCAAGGTGTCAATCAGTCATCCATTACCCCAACATACCAAAATAAACCCCAAAATTTATTATTTTAATGTGAGGGAGAAGGGGGGGGAGGGGGGGGAAAAGAGGAGACAAACCACGAGAACGAAAAAAAAGGGGGGGGGAGGGAGGAGGAGGGGTTCCACACTGGCACAATGATTTGTAAAGGAATAAGGGAGAGTTTCCTTTTACAAATAAGTGGGTAGGGAAGGGGGACATGTGATTTCACCATTGTGTTGGAAGCTAAAACAAACCAACAAAAAATAAAAGAATAATAAAAATAATACCTTTCATTATCTGTGCTACATGTCACTGTGTAAAAAATCAGGTTGTTGAATTGAATTCACCTAAAATATAAATCAAAATATTATCAAGTAATATTCCATGTGAAAAGTTATTGATCATGCTGCAAAACAAGAAACAAAAATAAATAAAATGCAAATATAACTTACATATTAGAACTATTCAAAAGTCATATCCCTCATCTGAGCATAAGTAGAGGCATCTGCATTTAGAGACCTTCATATTATACATGTTAATTACAATCCCAGCAAGGCCATTTGTGATGAAACTGCATGTGATGTTTGAGATGAAACTGGTCCAGCAAGATTAGGATAATTTGCCACATTTTAAGTGTGATATATAGCAAAACATCCTCTCTGTGAGTTCTTACAAGTAGGTACCAATCCACAATCCAAATAACCAAAGTGAGTTTCATGTCTTTGATTTTTTTTGGGACATACAACACAATGCTTATACAGGAAAATGTTATGATGATGAAGATATATATGTGTATGATTTCCATAGGATTGCTATGCCAGATATGGAAATACATACATTTTTATTAAAACTTTAGAACAAACATCAATCATTTAAAGATTTAGTGTTGGATTTTAAATGTAATGTGCTTATTGTTTTCTTCTTTGATTATTAGTTTAATTTTGTTAAAAACATATATATATATTAGGATAAGCTTATATTTATTTATACTATATAATATTTTTTTCACAGTTTATATTTTCTTTTGTTATGGACAAATTACATTTCAAAATTTAAGGAAACATTTAATCAGATGGTAAAAATAATTCTGTTACTTATAGTATTGTGTAATTTATCTTTATCAATTTATTGCAATTGAAAAGAAAAAAAAAGAAGACTTTGAAGTAAATATTTATAAACTTATGAATTATTTTATATGTTATTTTAATTAACATTCAAATAAAAATTATTACCTTTATTAATATGATAAGGATTATTTTATAAATAAAAAAAATAGAAAGGATTTAAATAAAATGACCTCGCTGAATATTATATAAAGTGATAGATGCTAAAATAAAAAAGAAAGATATGCACATTAAAATGTAGCTAGCATTAAATGGGTTTCCTAATTTTTGAAATAAAATTTATTTAAAATCATTGCAATACAATGCGTGTGTAAATCTATATTTAAAATAAAACAAATCGATTCCTTAAGTACATACTTATATCTAATACAATATATAACTTGTTTATGCTGAATGTTATTTATATATGTAAATAGAGGGATTTGAACTCAGGATTTTTTAGTCTATCTTCCAATTTATCTTAAGAAAATATTACACATGACCACAGACATGCTAAAAAGATACTTGATCTCCAATTTATGCATTTCTTGCAGAACTAGCACTCATCAATTAGGCCAGATCATAATCTCCCACATATATAAACAATCAGTACTTGGTTTGTATTAAAGATAACAATTTCTCAAACTTTATTGGACAAACTTCAATCTTCTCACCTTTTCAACTATTCAACCAATCATTTCATTGAAAATCTGATGACGGAACACTCAAAGCACTAGCTGGTTTTATTATAGTCATAAACATTTGGGCATGTGTATCAGTTGCTTGAAATAGAGTGGAGGATGAGTAGACTAAAAATTTTGAGTTCAAATCCCTCTATTTAACAACATACTTCGGAAATAAATTGTTCTTATAATTAAGAATGGGATAAAATATTCTGAGTTATTAAATTAAAATTTTAAAAATAATCTGACTTTATAAAACTTTATAAGGGCCTTTATATAAAATTATAATACACCTGGGTCTCGTTTTATGCGGATTATTTTAATGCGATTTTGAAGTTATGCGATTCACGTTTCTTCTTAATATCTTTCATATTTCACTATATTTTTTAGATATCAAGAAATTTAAATTATTAATAACTTATTTTCACTTGAAATACTTTTTTTTTTTCAAAAATATAACATTACATTAGCAGATAAGTGAATATGGCCTGAAGCAGTATTTAGATTTTTAGCTTCTATGTAAATAACCTATTTACACTAATGAGTAAATAATAATAATATATTTATACTTGCATATAAACATATCACAATAAATATTTTAAAAAATTAAATTTTTAAAATGTATATTTTGTTATATATAACAGAAATGAATAATCTTTTAGATTTTTAAAATAAAAAATGAAGATTTTATAAACTGAAAATAATCTTTCTAATGATAATGTATAATTTTTTTGTTTTGATTACGATCTCATTTTTTTAACCTAGAAACAGATAATCATTAACACAGCACAAGACTAAAAGTGGCACTAGTTGTACATTATGTCATGAATAAAAATAAAGTGGCTAACAGGTTTCTCTGGGCATAATTGCTGAGAGATTCTTAACTTCGTTTAAGGAGAAGCTACAATACATCACATCAAATCTGATTTCTTTCCAGTTTACAAATGAACGCTAGTGGTAATGATTAAAGTATGTATGAAAAATGTAAAAGTAAATGCTGTAGTTAATAAAAAAAGTAAAAAAAGTTTGTCTTATATTATTTTTTTTCAAATATTTGAAATTTTTTATTAGTCATAGTTTATTTTCTTATTTTTTAAATGTAAATTTTAAAGTAATTTTTCTTTGTTGCTTTGCTTTTATGCAAATTCAGAAAATTACAGACCCTATCCCCCATTTTTCAAAGTAAATTAAGTCTATTTTTGTGTGATTTTTTTTAATGCGGGTTTTCTGTGGAACCTATCTACCGCATAAAACGAGACCCAGGTGTACTGAGTAAAAAAATGTGGTTTGGATTAATATCCTCAGGAAAAGACATGATTAACATTTTATTGCAGTTACCATATGTTGTTTGGATTAATAATAGTTGAACACTAGCAGAATGATTTACAAAGTTTAGTACATAGTTGTATATGCATTTATGTTATGGAATTGTATTATTACAATCATTTATCATTGATTATCAGTGAATATATATTTCAGCAGCCATGTCCATTAATGTAAGATAATTGAAGAATTGACTGAAAATTTATTACTATTTGAAATTCATTATCAGTTTGAATGGTCCTGTATCATGAGCCCTATATAGGTATTTGAGTTAATAATGTTATGAATATTGCATTCATAATAAAATTATTTATATTTGTTGTATGCAGTTAATGTAGCTCTGCTATACAGGCTGCTCTATTATACAGGCTCTAAGAAGATGTTTTAACTGATATTTATATAGGAGTATGGATCAAACATTTTTTTTATGTATTTAGTTTTATTTGATGATTTTTATTTGATGACATGAGAATATGTACTTCTCAGTTATTTTTACCTATATGCTGTTTCAATTCTCACATTGTTCTGTAGTATTATGTGGTGTGGGAAATAGGATTGATTATGTATAATGTTTAAGGAAATTTAAAGTTACAATCATGAAAAGTTACAGTCAAATATCAGCCTTTCATGCTAATTGTGCATACGCTTTGCGAGTGTTAATAATAAATAAATACTTTCTCACCAATACAAGATATAGTATTTATGCAGGAATAAAAGAAATCCTCTTATTCCTACAACTCAAATGATTATATATGAGCAAATCTGAAGTACTGGCAAAGAAAGCGTGACAATGGAACAGTCACTTTAAATTACTATATATGTTGTCTTGTTGAATAACGCCGGTGAAATTATCTAGAATTTACTAAACGTCATTCCAACTGAAACTTAATAATATGTAAATAAGCATCTATATAAAATAAATGCTTATTTACACATTATTAAGTTTCAGTTGGAATGACATTTAGTAAATTCTAGATAATTTCACCAGCGTCATTCATTCAGACAACATATATAGTAATTTAAAGTGACTGTTCCATTGTCACGCTTTCTTTGCCAGTACTTCAGATTTGCTCATATATAAGCATTTGAGTTGTAGGAATAAGAGGATTCCTTTTATTCCTGCATAAATACTATATCTTGTATTGGTGAGAAAGTATTCATTTATTATTAACACTCGCAAAGCGTATGCACAATTAGCATGAAAGGCTGATATTTGACTGTAATACAATTGTTTACATACACTGTATAATCATGAAAAGTTGTAGTAGTTGGGGAAAACATTTATTTTTAAAATTGGGTACTTCAAATCCATGAACATATGCACTTGTAAGTTAAATTCAAAATAGTATGTGTGGTGTGTTCATAACATTGTTAGAGTCACATTAAAGTTAACATGAAAATTAATGTTAGAGTAGATGAACTTTGTATTTAAACATGGAAAGTCAATTATTTAAAAAGTAATATTTTAGACAGTATAAACATAGAAGGTCAAGATCATTAAACCAGGTGTTGTGCAATATCTTTTTATGAAACTGCTAAAAAAATAACTACTTTTCAAAGTTAAGATATTTATTATATTATATTAAAGTAAAAGATATTGGACCAGAAACCATTAGTGTCATTATATATAATTTTGTATATTAGTAAATTTCTTGTGTTATTTGTTAAAATGATTTTGTGTGTGTGTATTTTTTTTAATAATGCTTTCATTTAATACTCAGACCAGATAGAACCATGAACTACTGAAGTATGCCCGATCTAAATTTAGAAAATGTGAGAAAAAGCCTCTAAAGGTAATAATTTAATGTTTTGTTTATTGTTTTTTTATTTTATAGTACTAAATAAAAACAGTCTATAATGGCACTCAATACATTGCAGAAGCTTCAGATTTAAGTGCATTTTTATCAGAGAGTTACAGTTTAAGCCCAGATTAAATCATCTTCCAGGGTCTTGAAAAACCTTATGACACCAAACCAAATTAAACCTGCAATATTTTTCATCCAACACACTTTAAGTTATAAGTTTATTTTTGAAACCAATTTCATTCAAGTTTTTATCAATTTCCAGTTTTTCTTAACAAACCCAGGTTATTATTAATGAACACTTTAGCAGATTTTTACTTTTGAGATTGTTCAGACAATATATATATATATATATATATATATATATATATATATATATATATATATATATATATATATATATATATATATATATATATATATATATATATATATATATATATATATATATTGTGCCCTTTTCTATAGGTCAGTAATAGTTCATAACAGTCAATTACTAAAAATTTTAAATTTTAGAATATGTTCTTTTGATTTATTAATTGTATTAAGTCAATTATATCTTTAAAGTACAATTTGAAGCTAAAGAGAATACTAGTATATAAAATTATTTAAAAAATAGTTATATAAAGCTTTAAATATTGTTTTATATGGTTGTAAAAGCTGGCCATATTAAATAACACAGCTATAAAAATTAAAAGTATATATAATAAATTCGATTTTAATAGTTTAAAACTGATAAGTTAATAAATAAAGTGTTTAAATTTATAATCATATGTAATAGTCAAAATTAATATAATATATTTTAAAAATAAACTTTGTGATGGTGAGAATTGTATTTAATTCTATATTTTCTAAATTGTTCTTCCAAATTTTATAATTATATTATATAATATAATAAGTGTATCAATTTTATTAGTCTAGGCAGAGAAATAGATTAAAAATCGTCTGTCAAAGTTATTAATCATGTGACTTTTAATGTATACTTTCACACACACGCTTGTTTGAATTAATAACAAGTTTAAAATATTTTAAAAGTTATATTATAGAATTGGATAGAATTATTGCCTATCATAAAAGCAAATAATAATAAATATTAAGTTAACTGTCGTTATTGCATATTTAAATGATGTAATGTTTTAAATAGTATCATAAAGACGAATACAGTTATAATAAAAATTAAATATTTTATTTAAATAAAAACAAGATAAATTGAATATTAAAAAAAATGGAATAGGTTATTAAAATTATTTTAAAAGTTATTTTAAATGTTTAAATAGTTTTAATAAAATAATAATTTATTCAAAAGTAATATTTTAAATAATATTTTAAGTTCATTACTTCATAATTTTTTATTTTCAAATATAATTCTGCTATAAATTGAAAATATGTAAATTTGTTCTCAAGTTAAAGTAAGAATTAACCAATAGGAATAAGTATTCTTACAGACTATAAATATCACCGTAACTAAGTTATCAGGGGAGATTAATAATGTATTGAAATCGGAGAAAGGTAAATTATAACTATCAAAAAGATAGTATTTTAAAAATTTTTTATTTTAGTCAATTTTTTTTTTAGTACTTTCTTATCATTTTATTTGCAAAAAACTAATTGATAATTTTTAAAAGTATTTTTGCAAAAGAGGGTGTTAAAATATAATAATTTAGAAACTTTATGGAAATGATTTTCTAATTTTTAAAAGTTACTTGCCAGTAGTATTTTATCTAAAGTTTAACCTAGACTATGCAATAGAGATGGATATACTATGAAATAAAATGGATATAAGTTGTAATGCTGAAAAAAATATTTGAAATATTTATTGATACAGCTTTATTAATATTTCACCGAAGAACTGTTTTGGTACATAAAAAAAACCATAGCTCGGACATTATACGGAGTCTAAAAAATGTATTGAAACGTATTATTTATAAGCTTATCCAAGATTTATTTTTAAATAGTAATAAGATAATTATATGTTGCATGAATTATTTTATAGAATATTATATTCAAAGGAGTAAAATGTTATATCCTTTCTGAACGTAACATTTTTTTTAAAAAATATTTTCAAGAATTTAAGAAAGAACCCAGGAGAATATGTTATAGAAGCGTTTTTGATATTAAAATATCCGGTCTTAGAATTATTTAAAAATGTATTTAGAAAAGATTTGTTTAAAAGTACTTGAAGTTTTTATTTTTATTTTAAAAGAGATTTATAAAAATACCAAACGAAAGTTTAAATGTATCAAGAAGGAAACATATATAAAAAAGTGAACACATAGTTGAATAAAAGATGGATCCATGGAAATACAAATAGTACTTAAAAGTTTATCGAATATTTTTAAAGTTAAATTAGATGGATTGATGCATCGGATACACAGAGAATATTGGTAGAGAAGATTAAGAAGCTTCACAGGATTAATTAATATTATGATTTAATAATTATCATCCTAAATACTAAAACCAAGGATTATTTTCTATAAATTTTACTAAATGGATTAATAATTATTTTTATTTTAAACTTTAACGTGCTTGGAGGAGAACATTTTTAAAAAAACTCTAGAGAAAATAATAAACATTTTGGACTTATCAGGAACTATCATCAAGAAAATATGTAATTATAGTTTTGATTCCTTTTATTTTGTTAACCTAGTTTAAATCTAAATTTTTATATAAGATTAGGAAAAACATAAAAACATTAATTTATTAATATTAAAATTTTATAATATAACAATCTAATAATTTAGCTAAAAATATTTTAATATAAAGTGTATGGGTGTGAATTTTTTTTATATCTGCAATGCTCAAGTGGATAAAGGAAGCCTACTGAACACGATGACTAGATAAAGGTTATTGGTAATAATAATAACTATTGATAATTTATAATGTATATTTTTTTTGTTTTCTTTAGATCATCCATAAATTGGAAGAATGAAGTGTAAAAGTTTTTTTACTTATATGTACCGCATTTCATACAACATTTTAAAAAACATTATGAGATAGGATTGATTTGAAAATATGCATATGACAATTTTTTTTTATTAGTGATATAATCCAACATAACAAATAATTATGTGATTCTTTTAAAATTTTCATGTTATTGGATATTCAAATATTGTCTAAGTAGATTGTATATGATTAGACATATAGAATAATGAAGTAAGCAGACTTTTCTTGTGGAACAGCTAGATTGTTTAACTATTAATGAATTTTATTTATTGTTTTGTAAATGCAGATAGTTATTTATTGATGTAAGATGTGGAAAATCTTGAGAAATAATGTTGAGATAGTGGCTTGGAAGTACTTAGTGAACAGGAAACCAAGATGATGTTTTAAGAAATAGGATGTTATAAGGAATGGAAATAATATTTAGTCTTTATGTGAATATCAGCATAGTTAACAAAGCCCTATGACTGATACACATTTTATTTGGACAGTGTTTATATTTCTTTAAATATTTGATGTTCTAATAAAGCTGAAGAAATAGCTTTAACATCGTCCCTGTACTAGAGGATATTAGGCAGGTAAATGTCATACCTCTTTGCACTGTGCCATGATTTTGAGATATGTTAAGAGTAATACTCTAGCTTTCTTCCTTAAATCCTATACATCTGTTTTCGCTATCTTTATTTCATGTAACTGCATCGTTCAGTAAGATATGTTTAAGAGAAATGATAAATAATTTAGAACTTAGGTTATGCTATCGTTTTGTATAAGATTGGTTTATTTGCTTAGAAGGAATAGGACGTTATAACTTAAAATTGAAGATCCAAAGTATCCTAAGGAAAGAAAAGAATCATAGAATATATTTTGAATTTTATTTCGGAAATGAAATATAAACTTTTTTAAAATAAAGTATCTAAACAAAGATATTTTCTTTAAAGTGATAATAATTTTAAATGCTTTAGTATTATTTTTTTAAAGAGAAAAATAAGTATTGCATATTTTAAAATACAATAGTACAAAGTAAATTATGTAAACAATATGCATAGTATATTTTTGTTTATTGATTAACAGAAATATATTGATGATTACACTTATATCATACTAAAGTAAGGCTTAAAGAAGAATATATTATGATTAGTAAACATTGTGTGATAAATACTAAAATCTAGTACTGAATTTTTGGATAATATTTTGTGTAACATCTTTGACTTTGCAAGATGAAATTTTTTTTAAATATTTTGAGAAATCCATACTCATTATAAAATTTTGTTTTCTATAGAATGTTTTTCTAGGTATGAATTTTTAAAAATAAGATAGTTTAATAATATTAAGGATAAAATGCTGTTGCTAATAAAGTAGATAAATATATTTGTAATAAGTTAACCATAATGAGAAACCAAATAGTAACATTTTTGTTTAAAATTTTGTCCTAAATCTAAATAAAGATATAATTGAAATATAAATTATTTTTTTTATAACCCAGTAGATCAAACTGTAAAGTAAAAAAGTTAAGGATATCCACTGTAAATAGTGTAAATAAATTGTTTATTTATTTGTTGTTAGTAATAAACTTTGTTAAATTTTGTTATTTCAAAAATTTTGTGTCCGAGTTATTTATTTCTCCACATCGCTGCATGAAATCACGATATATGCATAATAATCGAAACAAATATATAATTTTGCACAAAAAGATAAATAGAGAATTATTTAAGAATTTTAAATATTTTATTGGTATTCATTATAATTAAATAATCATAATCTTACATTATTTTATTGGTCATAAATCAGTTATCACAATATTATATTAAATTATATGCTATCGGTTGCCACACATATTTTGTTTGTCAGATTATTAAAATGCTACTACCTATTTATTATATCATTACATGAAGATATAAGATCATATTATATTATTTCATTATTTTATTATGGTAATAAAATTATAGTAAAAAGAAAAAATATACAGAATTAGTTAAACAATGAAGAATATTATTACTGTTATTTATTATTATTAGTTTCAGTGTAGTAGATTATGACATAAAATCCCTTCTCATATTTTACTACCGTATTTTTATTAACTTAGAATAAACTTTATGAACCTGAGATTATTTTATTGAGCTAGATTATTACAAATAGAAGATTAAGACTTAATTATTAGTTTAATCTTAGTGAGTAGAAGTTATTAAAGTCGTAAGAATACTATGAGTTTGTTATTTGAAATAGTAATAAAGGGGGGATAGTGTTCTTATGCCATTGAGGTAGTATCCTGTGGGATATTGGCTCAATGTAATCTATCTTGTCACCTGTATTTTCACTTCAAGTCTCATGAAAATATTAAATATTTATTTAATTTATTTTTATAAACTGAACCTTATTCGTATTTTAAATTTGAGCTAGTGAAACATTTTAATTTTAATGCTGAATATTTTATTTATTAATTATTAACTGAGCTAGAACCCGTTTTATTTTATATCCTATACTATCTGGAAGTGAGGATGCACGAGAGCAAGGTTAGAATATATATAATTTAGCAATGTATGTCATTGTAGTTTTGTGGAAATAAATGCTTTTAGATTTAATTTACTTGCACTTACCTTTCAACAAGTTTTTAAAAGCATAAGGATAATACTTAGGATTAGACTTTATTTTTATATAAAGCAATCCCTGTAGACTGCATTTAAATAAAGACTTGAACTTATTATAAACCTGATATTTGACAAATTATTATAATTATATACTCGCTAAATTATTTATTTATATATATTCAAGCTAATATAATTCTAAATAGCATGTACTAAAAATTAAAAACGTTCTCTTCCCTGTGATATATAAACTAAATTTGTAAAAATAATTTATTTGTCAATTGAAATATCAAGTTTACAATAAGTTCTAGTTCTGATTTAAGCATTGTCAATAAGGATTAGTTTATATAAAAATAAGCTCTATTCATAAATGTTACAAGTGAGTGGTTCTTAATGTAAATTTAATCTAATGGCACATGTGTGAAGATTAATTGTCTTCCACAAGATTAGAATGTATACACACGCTTGGATTTTATTATTGTTCCTCTCATCTAAATTTTACCATATCGCAATTATCCTTCTGCACAAAATCTTAAATTATTTTTTCTAATTAGGTAATTATTTCTGAATAACCATAACTTTTCAAAAGATTTAAATATTAACATATGAAATAAACGATCTAATATATGTATACATCAGGTAAGGTAAGATATAATTATTTGTTGAAAATTTGATAGTAAAAGACATTTTGCACTTAATCAATTTATTTTCCTATATACAACATATGTTAAACGAAATTTACAGAAACATTCTTAAAAAAATAACGATTAAATTGACTTAACTTCTAAATATATATGAGAGGGTTACATTATTTTGAGAGAATAGATTTTGAGCATTCAAAGCGTGTCAAAATGCCTATTTTCTATTAGTCTAAAAGTGATTACTTAAATATATTTAAAACCTCTAATCTATCAAACTTACTCAAAATATATAAATAAGGATTTCTGAAAAAGACAAATTGTTTTAAATGAATAGGATCAAATGAATGAGTGCAGAAATTTGACACTTTTAGATCAAATTATAATATTTAAATACAAGCTGAAGCCAGATTTTCAAACATTCTTTAGTCATCCACTCCATCTTGAATAACCGATACACATGAATACATATATAAGAAAAAGATAAATGATCTCCAATATAAATATTTCGTGTTGGAACCAGCACTCATTATTTGGTCCAGATTATCATCTTCTGCACATATATTAATAAGTGCTCAGTTTATGTTAGGATAGCAAATTTTCAAACTTTAATGGACAAGCTTCAATCTTTTCCATCTTCCACCTCTTCAGCTATCCATATCATTAAAAATCTGATGAGGGCATGCTCAAAGTCCTTTTTGCTAATTTTGTTGTCATACTCATGTTTACCGTAAGTCATTCTGACCCCTCATATGGAGGGCTTTAAGTCCATTTAAATACACAAAAGAGAAATGTGTAGAATAGAGGGTGAAGATGTAATATTTAAATGTAGTTATATTATATATACTTTTAGGCCAGATGTAATCAGACGGAATTTGAACCCAAATTTTTAAGCTGCCATTAGTCATCTACTCGATCTTATACAACCAATACACATGATCACATACATGTGGAAAAGATAAATGATCTCCAATATATGTATTTCATGCTGAACACTAATTATATATATATATATATATATATATATATGTGTGTGTGTGTGTGTGTGTAGGAGATGATGATCTCGTCAACTAATGAGTGGTGATTCAGCATAAAATATGTATATTGGATATCATTTATCTTTTTTGCATGTAGGCATGTAGATGGTTATGAGCATTGGTTGTATAAGATCGAGTGAATGACTAAAGGGATCTTGGAAATCTGAGTTCAAATTCCCTCTAATTACATTTACCTTAAAAGTATATATAATACACTTTGTATTTAAATATTACATATTCAGTCTGCATTCTACCCATTCATCTTCTATGTATTTAAATGAGTTTAAGATTTTGCACATGAAGGGTCAGAATGACTTATGGTAAAACAACAAAATTAACAAATAAGGGCTTAGAACACACCATCGAGAGATTTTAAATGATATGAACTGCTGAAGAGTTGCAGAGTGGAGAAGATTGAAGCGTGTTTATTAAAGTTTAAAGATTTGCTATCTAAATATAAAGTGAGTACTGATTATATATAGATGTATGGGAAAAGATGTTCTGCACCAAGTGGTGAGTGCTGGTTCATGACAAAAATGTATATTGGAGATCATTTATCTTTTTGTAATATATATGGTCATATGCATCGGTTGTATAAAAGGAATTGGATGGCTAAAAAGAAGCTTGATAATCTGGGTTCAAATTCCATCTAATCAGATCAAATTATAGTATTTTTTATTGTTTGCTATTATTTTCCATTTAGCAGAAACACGTACATATATAGAAGATATTTCTATATTTTTATCAGCAACATAAAAATGTCACAAATTTATTTTCTCTTTTAAACAAATTTGCAACTCCCTCTCTCTATTTATGTATATATAATGACAAAATAAATCATTAAAAAATCTTTTTAAGTTGTAATAATCCAAAGAAATATAATTGTGAACTTAAGCCGATCATACAGTTAGTAAATAGATTTGATATTTCATCATTAACTAAAAGATTAACGACTTTTCCATTTTTTAAAAAAAATATCTATACAATAAACATTCCCGTTTTAAACCTGAAAGATAAAAGCAAATGTTATAGAAAAAAAAGTTACTCAAATTACAATTTTTTAAAAAAGAACATAAATAGAGGGGGGGGGGTATTTACGTTTTATCCGACTTTGGTTAGAATAAAAAATAACTTATTTCTATAATAAACCATGTAGATTGGTACAATCAATAGTCTTTTGTTTTACATATTTTTAAATCTGAAGTTTTTAGATCGTGGATGTGATAAACTACATAAACAAATGAACACCGCAATAATAATCAGTCCATTATGATAGCATTTATCGTAGGTAATTAAAAGTTATCTTTTTAAACGCAACTCTTAAACATAAACCCCAATCACATTATCCACTTAGGTTTCCATTTCATAGCAATTTTCCTCCGTAAATTCATCAATTACCTTTTTTTTCATCCCGTATACTTTGTAACTTACATATTTTTCTATTATATTATCATAATGTCTTTTAAGTAAATGTTTAGCCGTTCTTTTTCATATTCTAACTTTTATGACATTGCCACTTATAATTTACGTTCCACTTCAATTTCAGTTCTGCAAAATCTCAAATTTTTGCCTTAATTATTTTTTTAACTCCAATCTATAAACATTACAAAAATATTTGGGAGTTATCTATTAGATCTAATTTGATTAAATCACATAATAAATTTTTATCTTATTAAAAGCCTACTAAAATTTTTATTCCAGTTTCTCTATTATCATTTCATCATTAATTAAACAATTTCCAAAATATTTGAAAACAATAACTTGATTTATAATGTACATTTATTTAATGAGCGGCGGAGCAAGCCAAATGGAAGCCCCAAGCAGTAAAAATTTCGGGGCTCTCAAACTCAAGTTAGAAAAAAAAAAATCAAGAAAATTCTCATTAAGTTATTAATAAAAAAGAAAAATTATCAAAAATTTCATACCATAACACGTTAAAGATCAGCCTGTCAAGCTATTGTGCATGCGCTTTTTACGAGTGTTAATAATAAATGAATAAACATGCGCTATATAAAATAAATGCTTATTTACATAACACGTTAAGTGTTTTTTTTTGTTTAAAAAACGTATTTTTATATAAATTTCTGTTTTGCTTTATTTTTTGTATATTCGTCAATTATTTTTGCAGTGTCAATTTGGCTTAAAATTTTCTGCTCTATATACAGAATGACCATATTATTTAATCTTTCTTCGCCCACAGTACTCCTTAAATAATTTTTGCATGCTTTAAACAGAAAACAATCTTTCTCTAGACGCATGAGATAAGGGAATTCGTTAAAAAAAATTCAATAATATTTCAACATTAGGAAATGTGCAAGGTATTTTTTTTTGGCATTACGATGTTAATAAGAAAAATTCATTTTTACCTGTCTCCGATCAAAATATAATTTAGAAATATCTTCTGGAGATAAATCAGCCTCAGAATAACAGCAAAAGTTATTTACAATATTTTTTTCAAAACCAGAATATTTAAATTTAAATCAAATTATTATTTTGGGAAGGGTCGATTTTTTTGTGTAATAAAATATATATACAGTATTTACTTAATTTGGCTCTATGAATGCTATACTAATTTCATCTCTTGATGTCCAGTTAAAAGTTAGAATTTTGCCAAAAGCTTAAATAATGCCAAGTTATAGGATAATTGATTATATACAAAAAAAAACAAAAACACAATTTCCTCGAATCCTCATAAAAATATATTTTATAACTTCGGAGCCCCTTTGCATTCGGGGGCGGTCGCATAGTCTGCTTACCGCTTAATCCGCCTCTGCATTTAATAGCTTATTTTAATATTATTTTTGACTGACTAGATTTATTGCTTTAGTTTTTTAAAATTATTGTTATAGTAAATTTTCTATGAGTTTCACAATCCTGTATTATATTTTATTGATTGCATCTTTTATATTTGCAAACATTTTGATATTGGGATAATCTGATAAATTAATATTCTTAATGCCTTGATAATTACATCCATATAGCATCAAAATCGTTTTAATAGATCATCTATGTATCAATTAAATAAAACAAAAAAAGAGAGCAAACTTGCTTTATATCATTTACAAAATCCGTTTTTTCTCTAAGATGGTTATTGAACATTTTATATAATTTTTAATTGATATAGTTTTTCAGTAAAAGACATTCCAATTAAGATCAATAAAGCAATTATTAAGTTATATGTATATATAATAATAATAATTAAAAAACTATTATAATAACAATAAAATAATAAATATAACCGTAATTAACTATTTTATACAGTTTTTTCAATCTATAGAAGGACTTTCGGTTAATTCCTTCCTCCTGGAATAATTAATTACCGTTATATTTATTATTTTTATTGTTATATAAGTATATCAATCATTGTTTGATATTCTCGAATGAAATTTTTTTTTCTTTATTTTTGTAAATCTAAACCGTTTTTCAGAAAAAAAGAAACGAGACATATATATATATTCATAACTAGTTACTACACTTTAGCTATTTAACTTAAGAAAATATTAAGCTAATTATAAAAACTTTACATTTTATTGAATTTTAATTTCTTTGAATGGGAACATTACGGTTTAAAGAAATTTAATGATACTCTTTTTAATTATATTGGGCTAAGTCCCCGAATTCTTATATCAATGTTGTTTTTTTTATAAAATTAATATGAACTAAAATGTATTACTTTTATTAGTTATATCAATGATATTTTCTTCAGTTCATTTTAATACGTCTATTTTCTTAATACGTCTATTTTCTTAATATTTTAGAATTTTCATTTTCAATCTTTATTCATATCTGAACTCTGACTTTCCCAATCTAACTGTTTTATTTATTAAATTAATTCAATCTACTTTTTGCTTATTGTCTTTGTAATGGTATTCTCAATTTCTTTTACTTACTTCTAACTTTTGTCATTTTACTGTCTGCCTTCTTTGCATTTTCCATGTATGTCTGTTTATCATTTAATCATCATTTCATTCCAATTTTTATTTTTATTTTTAATTACTTATCAATAATAATTCTGAAAGATTATCTTTTCATTCATTAATGCGATATGATTTATTTATTAAAATTTTCATTTATTTTTTCCATTTATTTTATTATTTTAAAGCACAATCTTAATCTGCCACTATAAAATTATGATCTGAATTTATATCATGTTTATTATTTTGAACCTATTTTGAACTAAAATATAATCTAAAATTTATTGTTTTCTTTGTTAGTTTTCCCAATATAATTGTCTTTTGATTTTTAAACTATTTTTTCATTATGACCATAATATAGTCGTTAGAAAATTTTATTAATCTAATTACTAAAATTTTGCCCCTTATCCTTAATTTTCAAAAATATATTTCTTTATTTTCCTACCTTGACACAACATTCCAATATTTTATGTATATTACACAACTATTCCTTGTTCAATCACTAAACATCACATGATCACTATTCTTTATGTTTACAGAAGCTGTTTACACAAAGGCAAAACTCTCCTACATAGAACCATTCAGTACAAGCCAGAGTAATCAATGGATGTAGGAATACTTGTGCTTAAAATCCCTATCTATTGCCTACACACCCAATATCCCCAGACTAATTTCTTTTGGCTTTTTTCAGTGAGAAGTCTTGGACTCAAAACTTTATAGATAGCTAATAAGATAAAAGGAGGGTTGTATTATATTGTAAGTTCTAGGTGCAGTGCTCTCAGATTCAAGGCTCTTCACTGATGAAAGATACAAACTAGAAACTAGTCTGAGGATATTGGATGAGAAGGCACTAGATAGGTATTTTATGCACAAACCTTCCTGCATCCATGACTACTCTGGATTGTATTGAGTGGTGCTACTGTATGGAGAGTTTTGCCTCTGTGTATAATTTGTTTAATAACATTTTAATTTCTTCATACAAGATTTTTAATTTATCATCACATCAATTTCTTTTTGGCTTCTATGATGTAATAATAACTGCACATGTTCTAAAAAGTATATAATTTAAATGGAACTTTACTCTTAAATCAATTCATCTTAGAATTTAATCTAAAGCAATACATTCTTTATCAAAGGGGTGGCCAAATTTTATGTTCATAAGATCTACTTTTTATATTAAAAACGTGTTGAGATCGACTTCTTGTCATAGGCAATCAACATGTTGTCAAAGGCATAGTCTAAGTGGAGGGAGGTGTGAAATACATACTATTTTTTTATATTTACCTAGTAAAAAATAACAGTTATTTAATGGGTCAAAAACACATGTCTGGAGGAAATTAAAGCAATGTGAGTAATTATTAACAATATTTATTAATTCAAATTAGCTACATTAAGTCAAGATTAAACATATTACTTTCAATAATGATACAACTTAGAGGATTTCAGCCATCTAGAATTGAAAAAAAATTTAGAACAAAAACAAAAATAACAAAAAACTTGAAAATCTTGACTTAATTTGTTTCACTCATTACCTGACAGCTATTACCAGATTGGCCTTGTGATCGACCAAAAGTGGCTTTGCAATCAACGGGTGGATTACAATCAACTTGTTGGACATCCTGCTTTATCTGTATTAATTTATCTCCAGAATATGATTTGTTAAATTTTTCTTTCCCCATTCAATTTAACTTATCATAAAATGTATTGCACTATAGAACTATTTGCATTTTTTTTTAAAAAAAAAAACTATTTTAATTTGCTCCTCCTATTAAAATTTTATATCCCTATTCTTGCAAAATGTTCTAACAATAATATATTTTTAATAATGTATCCTGTTCATTTATTAATTGATATGTTGCCATTGACACATATCATTTTCAGCAATAGGGTGGATGGTTTTCATTGCTTTGTATTTATTAAGTACCTCTAGTTCAATTATTATGTAAATAAGTGTGGTATCCATTTATTTATTACCGTCCATTTTTATTTTAGCTTTATTTCTTAGTATGTATTTATTATGTTAGAACATTTAAGGCATGCATATCTATAAAACAGCTTAGCTCTTCTACAATTTATCTTCAAATATAGTAGTTAATTGTTAATATTGAGCTCTTGTTATTATACTGCAATGTATATGAATTAATAAAACATGTAAATTATTTTTGAGTAGTATCCAACTATATTTGCAATACTATAAGTATACTTATGCTTTGATTTCAAATGTCATTATTGTAATTTAATTACCATCCTTTTGATGATCTGTTTAAAGGAATATGTTTGCTATTCTGTGTACACAATTGCTAGTTGGTTATTCTTTTAAACAAAATGTGAGAACTTCTTAAATATAATGTAAATTTCATTATTAAGATTTTACATGGATTTACTCTAGAGTTATATTTTATTTTAAGTTAGATAAATGCTTATTTCAGCAGTCATTTGTACTATTAGGTGTATTGCTTATGGTATACATTCATTTTAATGTATTAAAGTATTGTCATATTATAAATAAATACTTTTAATCATTAAATACATTTATGTTTTAATTGCCACCATCACCTTAATTTATCGAAAAAATCTATTTAATAAAGTTATATTAAACAATGTTGTATATGAGAGTACATTTCATAAGTCACGTTAAATTTATTTATTTTTCCCCATATTTGAATTATTTGCTCATTTATTGCAAGTGTCCTCAGTGAAGTAGTGGTTGGCATAAAAGTTCCCTTTCTGCTTGCTGCATTATTTATTTGTACTCTGCTTGGTACAAGGTTATACATTCATATATTTCAATAAGATTTACCCAATATATGAATATGTTCAATATAAAAAAAGAACATGAAAATGGTTTGAGAGTATATTTTATTGCTAGCCAAAAGGTCCTTAAAGTATTCTGATACTTGAATATCTTCTATTATCATTATCTCATTTATTTTATAAATGAAATATAAGATTATAAAATATAAAAAAACAAAATAAGAATATCTAGCGAATAAGAAACTAAATTTTTATATCACTTAATAGTGTTAAAATGTGTAACTAAGTAATTACTTCTTATATAAAGTATGAACAAAACCCTGAGATGCAAATAAAATAACCTAATATTTGGAAGATAATCTGAGATTAAATAAGAACATGTAATAAAAATTTAATAAGAACATGAGCTTTTATTACTTGTGTTTGTATTATGGTATATTTTGTTTATAAGAGGATTCATTCTCTGAGGTATAAAAATTCATAATTATTATGATGCCAGCTTGTGTTATGGTGATAGAAGGTTACATGTGGCTGCTTATCTTTGATGATCAATGTGACAACATGTGTTGTTTGTAGAATGTTTATAAAGTTGAAAAGTATGTATTAATATACAGAATAAATAATGACATTTTTTGACATTATAATGGAATTCTATATAAAAGTTCTATCCTATTTATTGATGTTTTATTTTGTTATTGTTATTTTACTTTCATTATAGAACACTAGATGGTGGTCTATCTGTAATTGTTGGATGCAGATGTATGGACAGAATGGTAAGGTCAAGTTTCAATATGAGAGATGCAAAAAGTAAAATGAAAATGTTTGGTAGATTGCAGTTTATGGATAATAAAAGAATACCCAAAATAGTATTTAATTGGGTTATGAGTAAAGAGCAGACAACAAGATGGGTGAGAAAGGTAATGCAGTATGTAAAAGATTTGGATAAAGAATTTATATCAGTATATTTGTACAAAAAATAGGATGATTGTGTTAGGAGGATTGTTGACTGTTATAGTGGTAAGGAATGGGATAAAAGAATAGATTTATTAATAAAAAATAGGGAGTTAGAGAGATGGAGAACTAGTATGGATAGTAAAAAGAATTTAAATATATATAAAAATAAACAGAATATGAGATGCAAGTTAATATATGATAGTAGTAAGGAAAGGAGTTTATTGTTTAAGACTTGAACAGGATCATAACAAAATGAAAAAATATCAGTGATTTAGTTTGTAAATTATGTAAGGAAGAAATAGAAAATATTAGGCATCTGTTAATTGAATGTAAATGCTTGAAAACAGAAAGGCACATATAATGAAGTTATGGAAGAATAAATATGAAAAAAGTGATTATACAAAAAGTGGATTATTGGTTTTTATGATGGGTTTGAAAAAAGATAAGGGGGATTTAGATAAAAAGGCCATATAATTGACAAAGATTATGTTGTGGAAATGGGATGTAGCAGAATATGGGAAAACTTCGACTGGTGAATGGAAAATAAAGTGGTTAACAGGTTTCTCTAGATATAAATGCTGACATATTCTTGACTTCGTTTAAGGAGAGGCTACAGTACATCACATCACATCACATAATGATAAAATTTATGATTACATTTGAAATGAGCCTAAAACCATGTGATAATAAACTCTTTTTCTGCATAATTATTATTATTATATATAGCTGTTGCATATAATTTTATTATTCATTATAATCTATCTATCTATCTATCTATCTATCTATCTATCTATCTATCTATCTATCTATCTATCTATCTATCTATCTATCTATCTATCTATCTATCTATCTATCTATCTATCTATCTATCTATCTATCTATCTATCTATCTATCTATCTATCTATCTATCTATCTATCTATCTATCTATCTATCTATCTATCTATCTATCTATCTATCTATCTATCTATCTATCTATCTATCTATCTATCTATCTATCTATCTATCTATCTATCTATCTATCTATCTATCTATCTATCTATCTATCTATCTATCTATCTATCTATTTGTACATCCATCTATTTATCTAATTTTTTACCTATTTATTTATTCATCCAACCATCCTTTTAATCACCTAGCTACTCAGCCATCTCTTATTTATATTTTTCTTTGTCTAATTGCCTGTCTATCTGAATAACTATCTATCTACTTATTATTCTGTCTATTTGTTTGTCTCTCTTTTTATTTGTCTATGTATGTGTATATTTACCTATCTATGTACTCATCTCTATCTGATTATCTCTATTTATCCTTCCATACATGCACTTATCTTTTTATCTCCCCATCTATTTATTTGTTTCACATTTATCTACTTATCTACCTTTCAATTTATCTCTTTAACTGTTTATATGACCATCTATCTATCCATTAACTCATTCTTCCTATCTTTATGAATATCTATCCAAATCCATTTAGCAATTTATCGATTGTTTTATCCACCATCAATTCATATAACAACTTATGTACATATTTTCTTGTCCATTCATCAGTCTATCTAAGTAACTTTCTATCTAATTATCTATCTAGTAATTGATGGATGAGTAATATATGGGTAGATAAATGGATTCTTGGCTAGACTCGTGAATGGATATCTATATACAAATGTAGATAAATGAATAGATTCATAGATTAAATAGATCGACATATAGATTAATAGATAGATAAGAAAATGGATGCTTTGATTGTCTGATGGATACATAGTTATATACGTACAGAGGTAGATATATGAAAAGATTGATGGACAAATAGAACAATATATAGATAATTGAAGGGATGGTTAGATAGATAAAAAGAGAAATGGGTGAATGGGTTGATTAGATAGATATAAAGTCAAAGAGAAAGTCAAAAATATAAATTGATAGATATATGCTTAGGTAAGGATGATGGATAAGTAAAATAATGTATAGATAGATAAATGATTGGATTAATAAATAGATAAAGAGATAGAGAAGGTAAATACACAGATAGCTAGTAAAACAGATAGAGACAGGTATATAGACATATAGATAGATAGACTGAGATAGATAGTTAGATATATAGATATATATATATATATATATATTCTAACCTATTAAAAGAAGTCTTCTATTAAAATAAATGAGCGAATTCCTAATCGCTTCCGTCTATGATTCGGGTAGCAAACCATCTTTATTACCTAATATAGCTCGACGTTTGGTTAGTTATAATAATTCAGCTACAGCAATATGCAGTTCAGACAGAGATAGAATTAAAAAAAATTATCATTAATAAAATAAATTTAAAAAGAAAATTTAGAATAACTAACATTCTTTCTCTATCCAAAACACATTCTCTGAGCTGTAAGTACTTGCACTGTTCGACAATGATGATGATGATTTCATGTCATTGTTAATATTACTGACTAAAATAAAACATTCATTAATTTGCCAATATGATCTCAATATTTTATTATTATACAATCAGAAGTTTCAATCTCTTAAGCCATGCCACGCTTGTAATATTGATCATAATGAATCAATTCTTAATTTAAGAGCACTTATAATAATGACACTAATCTCAGGGTTCTCTGTTATTTTTAAAGAAAAATGCTTGGCAGTATTGCGTTGTCGCTTATGACTGACATTCTGGTCGGCTATAGGAAACATTTACCTTATTTAAATTCCAGGTGTCTTCATCCACATATCAACTATTATAATATTTAACGAGATGATAACCATATTCAAAAACAACGCATAATTTTGAATAATACAGCCCTTTTAATCCAGAATCTCCGTCGGAATGATGAAAAGACAAGGGTGCTTTTGTGTCCTTCCATCCTCCATGACAACACAATAATTTAACTAAGATTTATTACTTAGACACTTCACTTAAATGTGTACGAAACGATGTGCAACCAAAACTGGTAGTTTGGGAATAAAGTGATTTTACACACACAGAAAATAAAATGTCTTGGTCTGAAGTTTTCAATTCCATAAATAATTCTTATTAAATTAAAATATAATGAAATATTCTGATCTGCTTACAATTGTCTATCTGGTGTATTGAATTTAAGATTTCATAAATGATTTTGGACTCAAGAAAGTATTGCAAGTATTATGCCAATACACTTTTATTTAGCACACAAGAAAAATGACTCAAAACAACTTGTAACAAGATTATAATTTATTATTAAATTATAACAAGATTCTAATTTATTATTACAGTTTAACAAAACTTTCCTTGATGATTAACATAATAAACAAACATATACAATTTATTCGATCCCATATGGATAAAACAAAATATAACTAACATTAATTCGTCTATACTTTTAGACTTGGATTCGAACTACTTCTTCATCTTAATTTTACATTTATGCAAATGAAATATAACAAAATAAATATTATTATCGATACATCAACTCATCCGTTTAGTGTATCTTATATGAACGGTTGCTTAACTTTATTAACTAACTATTTGTTTTAAAATAAAAACAATCTGATTCTAGGCAATATATAAAAAAAAAAACGATGTTTTATTATCATATCTTTAATTAAATGATAGTTTTTATTTAGATAACTTATTATAATTTAGGGGTTATTTATCAGAAGTTACACTTATTATTTTAATGTATACCTTAATAACAACTGAAGTTGTTATACACACTGTTTTTCTCAGTATAAGTTATATTGTGAGTGCTACTTAATCATTAACCCGAATTAAACCTAGTATTTGACCCTCCATTGGCAAATAAAAATTTCTAAATCAAGCAATTTTAAACTTACTCTCTCCATTGACTTACGTGTGAATTACCAGCACTATTCCGCCGCACAATCCAGACATTGATCATATATACTAGCACGCTATTTATACTAAATGGAGCTTGAGGAATTAACCTCCAATATACCCGTTATCTTGCCATAACTTTCTAAACAAAACACAATAATCAACACCTTCCGTGGTGGAATTATCTCTATTTTTTCATGAGGAATATGGAATAACACTGAAGGTCTATAGAGTTAACTACTACATTAAAATAGTTTGGTGGGTCCTTGCCTCTTACTTGGGCATAATAGGAACACACACCAAATATAATCCTCTCCTGGGATTTTCCCGAATGAAATACACTAAATACGATATAAATTACTGATCGTCCTAATGCTGAGAAGCGATCACTTGGGTTATAAACATACCCGAATACTAGTTTTATCTATTCACCTCATAGAAAATAAAGCTTTTGGGGAGATCATTTTCCATCCCACAAAATAGATACATTACAATTATTACTTATGCGAATATTAAACATATACCGATGCTATATCGGGGCAAGACAAGCAAATACACAAATTACACTAAATTTAAGTTCCAGGGTATACTTAGATCAACGTCTGAAATCAATGGATATCACAGAATAAAACATAATAATTTTCACCTTTGCCAAAGAAACATTCAACAACTAATTGGTAGTATAATATCTTGAACTAAATTAAGTGAATGCGTTAACCTTTTAACCGCTAATTTTATCATTGGTTGTATCAGATAAAAATCAAATCTTTTAATTGGCCAACTCACAAACTGAAGACAAAGCCTATTGTTAAAACATATTCGCCTATAATATTAAATTCAACTCAGATACGTTTATAAAAAGTATATAATTAATTTTTCAGGTTATGAAGAAAACGAAAGTTCTTTCAAAAATAAATTGCTATTTATTTATTCTAAAATATTCAATATCGGCAACATAAAAGTTATAATGTAAACAAAAAGATCGACTTTTACGTTATAGAAAAGTAAATATTTCTTTTTACTACATCTTCAATATGTTTACTTAAATCTTCAATATTTTTCGAAAATAATTTTGTTTTTTTATTATTCTCTCTGAAAATAATTTTAATTTCTCAAAATATTCTTTTATAATAATTAAATCGTATTCGAAATGAAAATCTCAGCGTTTTTCTTTATTTTCTTTGATCAGGCAGTTTCTTTGTTCTTTCCAGCCAATCAGAATGTCTTTTTCGGCTGAGAGCATGCTAAGAACCAATCACAAATAATGTTCCTTCTTTGTTTAGGTTTAAATGCGTTTTTTTTCTATTTTTTACTTCTAAAATAAATCGGAAGATGTCACCATCGTACAGAACTTTTAAAAACGAATTCAATACGTGTTTAACGAATATTTTCGTATAAAAACTGGCTGAGTTAGAGTGATTTCAGATGTCGACGAGGAGCCTTGTAAAAAACAGTCAAAGAATTAATAAAGAATAATTGGGAATAAGTTCCTCAATTAACATAGTATAAATTTGTTTCAAACTTTAAATAAGTAATATCCTGTATAGCACTTCTCTTTACTTACTTCTGATAATTTTAACTAGATATTTTACCTATTAAGTATCTAAATTTTTCTTCTTTTACGCATCTAACATATAAATTTATACCCATAATTGCATATCATAAGTAAACACATTTTATAAAAAAAATTTTTTTCCATGTCAAATATAAATTTAACCTAGAATAATTACATGAAAAACATACCTTTATGATTACAAGGTCATTTAAATATTACTTGACTATACAGCCTTTCACCTGTTGATATAAAAAAAAATACACATAATTTTACAAATTAGTAAAAAAAAATCATTACTTAACAAGTACTTAATATCTCACTAGAAAATTGTTTTCCATTGGACAATTTATCCAGATGAAGAACTTGATCCATTTGTAGTTCACGAAGCAAAATTTAAAATGAGAAACACATTTTATTATTTCATTTCTATAAAAGTTGCCTCCATTCTGGTGCAATTAATAAATTAGGCAAAGAAAACATAGCAGCGTTGGATGTTAACTCTTTCTTGAATTAAACTGCTATAATTTTGGGATCCAAGAAAACAATACATATTTTAACATGACGAATATTTGACGATAGACGATCACATATACAATTCTTTTTTTTTTTTACTATTGGCAATACGTATCATTTTTAGCTAGCTGGCTTATGAATAAACTTAATGTGCGAATTTTCCAAATACTATTATTATAACGACTGCAGCTGACTTACGTGGATATAAAGTTTTAACGCCTCCAGTTGATGTATAATATAACATATTATATTATGGTTATAATTAAGTCACTAATGTTTGTAGTTTTTATGCCTACTCTAGGAATTGTAATTTTTCTTTAATAAGGAATTCTCCGTAAAATGCACACATACAAATTTTCTGATATTTGCCTTGAGAAAATTTATATATTTTTAAAAAAAAAATATACAGGTGCATAAGTAAATATCCTTGATCATTAATATTATTTTTAGATAATTTTCAGTGAATAAAACATATTTTAACGTGGGGAACTTACATTATTTTCAAAGCAGACAATTTCTTTTAGAAAGAGCGCGAAATTTTCTAGTTAACTTTCCTTGGCTTTTATAATATGTCTTTTAATTATAATTTTTCTTTTATACCACGAAAAGATAATTAAATAAGGTAAAGTTAACAAATCATTGATTATTTCCTGGAAATTACTTATATTACTTATTTTAAATATAATGACACTTTCCGTAATTGCTGTAGTTAATACGGTCATTTTGAACTTTAGCATAAGATAGTACATTTTTTCGTATAAAAAGCTTTAAAATAGGTAGATGGCAACAGAAAACAGAATATCTTATCAAATAGGATTAGCCACACATGATATTATTAAAAATTTACTGGACTTATATTTATTTCTGCAATAAAAAATAATAAAAAAATTGTTACCGAATTTCAGTACTGCTTCCTCCTTGTAAAACTAATGTCAGACTAAACTTTCTTCAAAATTTGACGGTCTTCTTTTAGTGACCTCTTACAGAAAAATAATCATTTAATTATAACATAATCAAAAGAAGAAAAAAAAAACTTATTACAGGCATATATTTTTCCGTATGATTTAAACAAATTACAAAGTAATTTGACAAATAATGAAAAATAATAAATATCTTTAACTAACAATGCTTATTAGTGATGTATAATTCTGTATACATTATTATCTAAAATAATTTAAAAATTACCAGAAGTTATTGTGCTTTATGATAAGATACTCATCTACTCTCCCTCTCCACCCATCCAAAATCAATTACTGTTTATGATATGTGCTTTTATACTATATTAAATTGCTCTTGTTGTTAATATTTTAATTAAATTATTCATGCTCTTCTTCAAAATGGCATTTGATTACCAAATTTATTAGTTATTTGCTTAAAACACGTTAAAGTGAGTAAATAGCCTACTTTATTAATCACTTAATATTATTATTATTTTATCTTTTTATTTTCTAAAAAAGGATAGCATTGTTTTCCTGTGGAAACAATGCCAAATAAACCAAGTGTCAATAACACTAGGTTACAATAGATCGGAAGAGCACACGTATAAAAATAAATATATATATATATATATATATATATAGAGAGAGAGAGAGAGAGAGAGAGAGAGAGAGAGAGAGAGAGAGAGAGAGAGAGAGAGAGAGACTGAGATAGACAGTTAGATAAACAAAGATAGATAGATAAACAGCACAAGGAAATAAAAAAACTAATAGACATATATCCAAGTAGATAGTAGGTATATAAATTAGTAGATACAAATGGATAGATTAGTGGCTAGATAGTTAAATGGATTGCTGGTTGCATAAAAATAGTTAGATAGAAAACAAAATACAGAAATAGATAGTTAAATAAACATATAGAAATATAGATTGGTAGATAATAGTCAAATTATTAGATATATTGGTATGTAATGAGATAAGTAGGTAGATAAATAAATATATAGATAATGGATGGGTAGATGGCTAGATAGTTAAATGGATGGTAAGATGCATAAATAAATAGGTATGGAAAAATCAGATAAAGAGATAAATAGATAAACATTTAGAGAAATAAGTACACAGATGGATAGATAAACATATAGAGAAGCAGATAAAAGATATATGATTGTAGATTGGTAGATAGATAGATAAATAGGTAGAGAGAATGCAAATATATAGATAGAAAATAAATAGATAAATAGATAGAGAGATACATTGGTATATACATAGATAAACAGATAGATTAACAGTAAATATATGGATAGGTGATAAGATTGATAGATAGATAAATATGGAGAGGCATATAGATAAAAAATATATTGCTAAAAAGATAAAGACACAGCTAAAACATAGATATGTATATAGGTTGATAAATAAATAAATAATCAGAAAGCTAAGTAAAAGAGATTGATAAATAGATATGTAGATAGGTAGAGATTAATAATCAATAAATGAATGTCTGTGTGGATGGTTAAATAGTTAAATAGAGCGATCATGTTGTTTTTTAACTTTAATATGAGTTTAACCAAAAAATTTAATGTTTTTTTTTTGCCTAGTGAAATCGAAAGTCAAGATTGAATTCTGGGAGTATCAACCATGATCCTAGATCTTTTACCTCTTAGTTTTTCTTTTTCTTTAGTCATGTGCAAAAGTTGAATACGACGTTACTTTGATCTGATAAGGAAATTATATTTTTATGATAAAATATGATTTTTTAAAGTTTGATATTTATTAATATTTGGTAAACTGATAAGTAGTTGTTTGTATTTTTACATTTGAGTTAGGTTTTTTTGTTGTTGTTGTTTAGTAATGTTTTATTTGTTTAATTTTTTAATTGTGTGTAATATGTATAGTTTTATTTATTACTTTGATATTTATTACCCATGGGTTATGGTTATTATTATATGCTTCAAATTGTTTTTTTTTTTTGTTAATTACTATTTTCTAAATTATTGTTTTTATTTTTTAAACATGTGTAATATGTTTTTAGACTTTTATTTATTAGTTATAAATTTTAATATTTATTACGCAGACTTATGTTCGTAATTAGATGCTAGTAATTATTATTATTATTATTTTTTTTGGTTAAATATTATTTGGTACACTATTGTTTTTGAAATCTCATCATTTTTTTTTGGTCATGCAAAAGTTCTTTATTCTTTATTTTTTTTTTGTATTTAATAAAATATTCACAATATTATGATTTAACATTTGATTATTATAAATAGGTAATATATATATTTTCTAACGAATAACAACAAACACTGTTTAACAAAATATTTTTGATCGAATATCAAATGCTATTCTGCCTCTGTAAGCACGTCTTTTATTTTTTCTTAGATTCTAGTTTTATTGTCAGATATTATTTACTAAACTTTAAATATTGTTTTTATTTTATTTTTTTATTTTAACATAATGTTTTGCTTAATTTTTCTTTTGTAATTCATCTTTTTATTTTATGTTCATTTATGCACTTTTTTTTTGTATTCTACCATCATATCTTAAGATTTTAATACTTCCCTCATAGTTGAATATTTGATGACATTTAAAACGTGGTGCTTGTTAATAGTATAATTAAAATAATTTTATTTTAGTGTATATTTTTTATTTCTGTATTCAGTTGCTATATTTTAGCATGTTAAATTCCTCGTGTAATTGATTTTTTAAACTGTTTCTGTATTTTACCATCATGTTAAAAGTAAAATTAAAGTACTGTAATTTCATTCCATTTTATGTAGTTTGTTTCACTTTTTATAAAATCGATCGTGATTTGATATAAGTAGATATTAGTATTTTATTGTCATGTCTTTGCTTTGGTTTAGTAATTTATTTTGATATAAAATTGACCAATACTTTTTATGTTAGTATAGTAATTGATTTTGGGAATAAAATAATGGGTACAGTTAATATCTTTTTACAAAATTTCTCTTTTCTCTATAAAAATTGAATTGTTTTATATAGACAAAATATCCAGAAGAATTTAAATCAATTTATTATTTAAGAATCTTTATTGCTTCATTGTTTCACCAATGGTGTTGGGTCTATGACATGTTTTATATTCTAACTTATTCCAACATTGTTTATAAAAGTTGAATTAAATTGATGTGAAATGAGAAAATTTGCTGATCACTTTTTTTGGCTAATGATTAGAAGATATCCACTACTTAATCAAAATTTAAAAAAAAAACATTCTGAAGCATAATAAAAATACTATCGTGAAACTACTGAGAGAATAGAACATTTTCTAACAAAACTTATATTTTGTTAGAATGTTTTAAAATATTTATCTGTCAGAACTTTGTTTGAAGTGATAAGTCAGATATATATTTTTATAAGACTGTATGTATGTATTTAAATGGATAAGGTCCTATACATGAAGGGTCAGAGTGACTTAAGGTCAACATGGGTATAACAATAATATTGGCATCAGCTTGGGATTTGGGCATTCTATTTACAGATTTTCAATGGTATGGATGGCCAAAGAAGTGGGAGTTGGAGTGGATTGAGGCCTTCCCATTAAATATAAAAATTTGCTATCTTAATAAAACTGAGAACTGATTATATATATGTGTGTGAAAGATGATGATCTGGACCAACTGATTAGTGCTGGTTCAGCATGAAATATGTATATTGGTGATTATTTGTCTTTTCCACATGCATATGGTCATGTGTATCAGAGACATGAGATAGTGTGGATAGGTTAAGGGTGCTTGAAATTCCCTATATTTATATTTATATTAATTTAAAAAAATATTACTGTAATCTATATTGTAACGAGCACAGACGTTCGTTACATTGTTTTTTTTTTTTATATTTATTAAACATGAAAGTAAATTAAAAAGTTCGCATTTAAAAATTTTCTTTAAGAATTAAAAATTGAAATTAAATATCATCTTAAACTCGTATATATTAAATCGCACAGATAATGAAAAATTATTAAAATAAAACTTTATTAAAGAAAAAGTATTTTAAAACTAAATTTTAAAGAGATTTGGAGATAAAATTATATCTTTAAATATATTTTTGATTTGGAAAACAGGTTAATTAATCAGAAATGGAAATGATAAATTTAATTAGTCAAATGTAAACCAGCCTTGGGCATCTAAATGTAAAAACATCGGTCAGATAGGAAAACAATAGAAACAAATAGCCAATGAAAGAAATCCATCGGGAAATCGGACCTCAGCGAAAGGATCATCACATCGATGACATATTGCCAAGTCAATCCTTCGAATGCGTATAAAAGGAAAATTTGGAAGTGATTATTATTGATTATTTACGATGTGACAGATATGTAATAGTGCGGAAGTGAAGGAGAAGGGATTGAAAAAGATGCACATTCAATCCCTTCAGTTGTTATAAAATGAAAAATGAAACATCGCTTTTCTTATATTCAGAGGACCACAGGATCATTGGGAAATTTAATGCTGGATTTCAAATGGCAAGCAACTGTTAAAGATGAACATTTCTAAAACTGTAAGAACTTTATAAAATATAACGAACAATATTAATTTGAAACCACTAAGAACTTTAAATTTTAAACTTTCCTAGTAATTTAATTGTTACAAATAGAATCCTATCTGACCAAACTAAATTCTTTATTAATAGTGTTATTTGATGTATTTTTTTTCTTATTTATGTAAATCATTTCCATTTATTTATTTTTTGTTCTTTAAGTTTTTATCATGGTTTTTTTGTTTTTCGTTAAATTAATTATATAAATGTTAAACTTAAGTTGGGCATGAATGGCTGTATAGATTTGTAAAGTTATATTAGAGGAGGGTAATCTTAGGTTATTTGTGTCATTGTTAAATTGGGTCAATGGATTGGATATATTGATGTAGTTAGTAGATGTAGTCGGAGATTCACTACTGGCAGAATCGCTGCATACGCCGCACTCTCCCGTTTTGCCTATGGAGGGAATTATAAGATGCAGAGTGCAGTTCCTTTCTATGGAGTGTTTTTTTATTGCTCTTCTTGTCTGATAGATGTCATATTCCTATCTGATGAGGGTCAATGCCTTCTCTTAATCTTTTTGGTGCTGTCGTATTCCGTATTACATTGAATGCATCGATGTATCAGATGAATGGATGCCAGTTTGGATGCGAATTTTAGCCTAAGGTTAAATAGGGATAGGATATTTTATTTTCAAATGCAAATCTATGTAGTCTATTCATACTCGATCCTAAATAAAAATGCATTAAATTTAAGTTGTTTATGGACGCTTGCATGGATTGGTTATCGGTTAAGTATGTTTTGGGTTTTCATATTTGATCAAAATATATAGACATTCGATAAATAATGATACCTTACGGTGAGTATCTAAAATGTATTTCTTCAGATGTCTTTTAAGTCATTGGTGACAATGCAAGTATCTTATGGTGAATACTACTGGGTTACTTATAAATTTCCCTCTGCAATTGCCAGTATCAATGATTTTATATTTTGATCGTTTATGTTTACTTTTGAATGTTTTTAACCATGTAATCTATGTAACCGATCTATAGCAACATATTAAAACAAGCTTTTATAATCCCATCTGTGCGAACTTAATTAAAATGTAAACTTATAATATAATAGAAATTAAAATGTAAATTAAAATCTAAGGTAAAGTTAAAAATAATGTTAAATGTTAAAATGTAAAACTAATACTAAAATAATTTTAAATTTTATATATATGTGCATAAATAAATGTTTGTACATTAATTACTGGCAGTGGCTTATTTTATTCCTCTTATATATATATTCTTATATTATTTTTTAAATCTCTGCTATTCCACTGAGCTAGTGACATGGGCTAACAACCGGATGCAAAAAAAAGGAAAAATTTTTTTTTTTACTTACGTATCTGCCTACTCTATAAATTTTTCTAGGTTCAAATGCCTAGATGGCGCCCTGTAGTGCAGATTACGTTAAGTCATATTCTCTGGATCATTACAATATATAACAATCTGATTACTGACATAGGTGTTCGCACATTCATATGTGACTATACATGTATAACAATGTTGGCATCTTAAGAAGTACTTTTAAAGGATTTAAGCCAGGCACAGGTGGAGGTTGGAGGGATATATAGGTGAAATGTGTATATATATATATAGGCAATTACTACAGTTTAATTGATGTTTCAAATGTGCTGCCCTCACAACTTTCACAGATATCACTTAATGAAAGTATATTAATTTTAATTAGTCTTCCATTAGACTAAACATTATCCAATAATGAATAATATTTGTGTGGAGTAATTTTTACTACAGCACTCTCATGCATGGTATATATAGATATTTAATTATGTTACAATATATATATATATATATATATATATATATATATATATATATATATTGTAACATAATTAAATGAGTTCAAAAGATATTACCATACCTGAGTAAAGGAGTCCAATATCAAAATTAAAGGTTGATCAAATTATTAATAACAAGTATTATAACTCAGGTATATGGAAATCACATGAAGTGAGTACACTAGTAATTTCAATAAAATATAACTCAGGTATACAGACTGTAAGTTTTATCCACTTTCATTTCTTGGTTTGATGTTAAGTGCATGTTTAAACAAATACTAAGTGAATATGGTCTAGCAGGGCGCCACTAGATTATCTGAATCTAGACACGGTTATATCTAATAACCTTTCACATGTACTGGGTTTGAATCCCTTTTTTTTGGTACTTTATTTCTAATAAAAATGGAAGATTTTGCTTTTTGAGCCATATCACTATACACACTAATATTTAGGTAAAAGTAAAACATCTATAAACCAAAGTGGAGTATACTAGACATAAATCATTTCTTAGATCTTAGCATAACAAATGTGTTTCAATATTTTATAAGTTTACTAGCTCAGATTATATATAACTAATTTAGGATGGCAATTCACTCATCCTTGCATGAAATAGATGATGGGATGTGGTTATAATAATACTAAGAGATCACTAAATATTATAAAATCAATATTTATCTATGGCCTTTAAACATTTAAACAGCTCATTAATTAACACATTGATGATGATGATGATGATAATAATAACGATAATGACAAGGGTTTCAACTAGAGCTCTAGGACTAAGCCTAAACATAAAACTAATTTTTATAAAGAAATTCATAATTATTGCTTAATTTTAGCATATTTACTTATATCTTAAATAACTAATATTCAGCCATTGATGATGATGAATAATCACACTTAACCAAGACTACACTTAATGAAATATATACGCCTCGTTTAATAAAACAAACTAATATTTATTACTACATTTCTAACATATACATAAAAATTTCTAGATAAATATGAAATTGACATGAATAATAATAATAATAATAGTAATTGATTATATTACAATCCTCAGATTAATTTTAAGTTCTTCCCCCTTTCCCTTCAAATGTATTTTGTATTAAGTTGGACGTCACATTGACCATGATTTTCACTCCATGAGAAAAGTATTTCAAGAAAAAAAAAATATTATCTGCTCATTAGCACACATACTTTAAAAATCTAACATGTAAATAGAATGTAAAAAAAAAATGTTAGTAGAATTGAAAGAGCAAGTTTTAGAATAGAGTTTTAAATTATTTTCTCCCCCTCTTCTACCTCTGAAACGCTATACTTAACTTGAAACAAAATAATCTAATATTCTAATACTACTCATTATTTCACATTCACTCGCAATTATACACATATAAAAATACCATTATGTATGTGCGTGTTTTATCCCATAATAACAAAATATTATTCAAAACCAAAATAATAATAATATATTAGTTAAAACTAAAATCATAATACCACAAAAAAAATTGTTTTACACATTAATATTTTTTATAACTGTAACATTAATAAACAAATAATTTTCATACATTCAAGATCATTTATGAAGCTCAAAGTTATTATTAGTAAGACATTCTTGTTTTTAATTGATCTGAATAGTCTTTAAAAGTTCTTTAAATAAAATATACCACTTTATTGCTAAAATGTTTATTAAGACTGATATCATAAAGAAAATATATATAAAAAGTCATATTACCGATCTTTTGTTTGTGGCGAATTTCCAAGGGTTCAAACTTGTCTTGTATAATGTCTATATTTCTGCAGCTACTATTTCCATTTTATGTGGGGACAATCTCTTTCTTGAGGTATATAACTATTTGATGATGATGACTCTATTGAGGTTATTTGCTTTAGTGGACAATTTGGAAATCATTATATTAAATTTTCTTCTCTTCCTGTCAAGCATGTGGATGAAATACAGCAGTTGTTTTCCCATTTGTAAATTTTCTTGAGTTTAAAATCAGTTGTGGTAACAATTAATTGGACTTCATGATTAATATTTATCAGTAGATTAATTCATCTTCTTTGAATGCAGGTGAAAGCTTTCTTCCTTCTATTAAAAAACATCTTATTTCTCTGGTCAGTTGAAAGGTGTAGAATATTATTTTAGACACATCTTTTCTTTCCTATGTGATGTGCAGCTTCCCCAGATGTTCCGGAACCGATGGGACATACATATAATTTTTCTAGCCAGACATTTCTTATATTTTCAGCATTCAATTGGATAGTTTAATAATCTGAATCATAAACAATAATCCTAATAATAATTCAAGACAGCTTTTTATATCCAATTTTTAGCTAACTTAACCAATCAGAGATAGCATTACTTGCTATTTTTGGACAAATTTGTTTTAATTAGATCTCTAATTTATTTTCAACTAAATTATTTTTCAACTGAAAAGTTTAATCCTTTTTCCAGACACTTTTGTTTAAAAAAAAATAGACTCAATCCTTATTTCCTTTCTTTTCTTTTTTTAACATCCAGGTAACATTTCAAATCTTTGAGCTTCCTTCTTTAGATCTTGAGAAAAGACAATTTCAAAATTAGAGTTCTCACCCATTACACGCTCCCAAAGTGAAACAATCATTTACAAAAAAAAAGATTGCTACAAAGATCGATATCTGATTAAACAGATTTCCTCTTTTAACAAAAAATTGTACAAAAAAAATAATTTGACAGATTTAATACTTCCTTTGCTTTCAATATTTAGTAAATGTAAATTTCTGTATGTAATGTACACACATCCTTCATTCTTTCAAATCATTCATAAACTAACATTAAATAATATGATTGCTAGCTTAGTAATTATAACCCAATTATTTAATTAAATCTGTAACTTTTAAATCCCAATTATAATTAAAGAAAAGCAAAATAAAAGCATAGAACAAGACATTAAAATTGATCAAGCATAGGTTAGTTTTAAAGAAAGTTAAAATGTTGAATATTTGAAATATAAAACAATTAAATAGTTTACACATACATTGCCTATATGTATACGTTATAACTTTGCTTTTTAAAGAAAAATTAAAATTTTAAATATGTGTTTGCTGCTCTTTTTGAGATTTATTAACACACAAACAAGTAAAGCATATAATAGCTGTCCCACTCTCTTTCTGTCTAAAGTGTTTAAAATTTTGATCTGGTAGAGTTTGAACTTGGATGCCCTACAGCTTCTTTTATGGTTATATAAAATTGTGATGATGATTTTGTTTTACCTTTTCTACATGCACATTACTATAAATTTATCTAGTGACTAAATTGTAATGGCACAACTTTCTCCCCCTTCAGATAAAATCATCAGCACTTTTGTTTTAACTACATCTAAAAAAAAAATCCTAACTAATAAAATACACTAATAATAATAAACACACTAATAATTAAAATAATAAAAAATTTCTAACTACTGGTAAATATCATACTTTTCATTAGAAAACTAAATGTAATTTATTTGGAAATCTTTGCCAAGCTATTCTGCTGAAGTATAAGGGATCAAACTCCTAGCGTTATAGGTTCCCTTATTCTCATCAGAGCAGCAAGCATAAAGGCATTCTCTCCTATTTTCTTGGTAATTTGGAATGGCTTTTTCTTTTCAAATCATATTGTGGTCTGCATAAAAATGCACCTGTACATCCAGTCCCTTTTTAATATTTCCATTTTTCATCTTGACTGGATATTTATAAAACATATCCAGAGGATTTATTTTATATAACCTCCTCTTACAAACTCCATTTAGAAATATGGACTCTTGGTACCATACGTAATATGCCTTGGAGTTTTTCGGAGAGATTGACTCTCTATACCATACATACTTTATTTTTAAATTTTCTAGAAAGATTGACTCCCTGTACCATATATAAGGCACTTTGAAGTCTTCCAGAGAATACCAGATATCATTCATCCTTAAATCTTCCAGAGATATTGATTCTCCGGGCCATATACAATTTATTTTTAAATTTTCTAGAAAGGTTGACTCTTTGTACCATATATAAGGCACATTTAACTTTTCCAGAGCATTTAAATTTTTCAGAGAGATTGATTCTCTGTATGATACACACTGGACATTTACATTTTTCAGAGAGATAGATTCTCTGTGCCATATATAATGGACATTTAAACTCTTCAGAGAGATTGACTCTCTATACCATATATAAGGTATCTCCAATCTATTTGAGAAGACAGATTTTTGAAACCACACATGCTGGTTAGTTACTAGATTGAGAACTACAGACTGTTGAAACTTTTGCTCTCTTTCTAAAATAACTGGTTTCATCTCCCTTATTGCCTCTCTTAAATCAATCATCTTATCGGATGCATGAAGTTTTTCCTCCAACTCTCTTTTCCTTCTTTTCACTTCATGATCTATCCCAATCTGCTCTTTGGTCATCATCTCATTTACTTTCTTTACTGGGAGATTTGGTATTATGGCTACTATTGGACTTTCTACTTCTTGGAGCCTATTCTCTATCAGTGTATCTAACTTTACATTATTTTCTTTATTATCAGTGGTCAGACTATCCAGATTATCTTTTAAAACTGGTAAGCTCTGACTACCCCTCCACATTACAAGTCTAACATATTCACCCATCTCTCCTGCTCTATCTTCTAAAGAGGTTTCAGCATTATCTTCTAATCTTTGACTACCTTCTATTATACTTTCTGCACTCTTTTTGTTATCCTCTCTTAGACTTTCTATCCATCTTTTCACAGAACGACAAATCTTTTGTTCCAGACTTTCCTTATTTCTTTTGGATTTGTTATAATCTTCTTGTATATTTTGATACATACAATCTTTCATCAGTCTGGTCAATTTTATACCTGATAGTGCTTCTTTCTTTATTCGAATCTGAAACTCTTCAGTACTTGTTACTATCCCCTTTACTTTTACAGTAACTTCTAATCCCATTACAACCTCTCCATTCTCTTCTTTATAAAGATTATTAACTCCAGGAATTAAGGGACTTTTCCCATCTTTCAGTATTTTATTTCCCAAAGCTATAGGAATTTTACTGTTGTTTTCAACAGAGCTATTGATATTTTCTTTTAATTCATCTTCACACCTCTTATCCTCTTGTTTTAAACTTTCTACACTTTCTATGCCTTTTTCCTCATCTCTTAAACTTTCTCTCCAGATTCTATTATCTTCTAGCATACTGTTAAGCATCTGCATTATTTTTTCCATCATTAAGTTCATGTCTGAGAATCCTTGCTATTGTAGTCTGGCCCACTTCTGGCTCCTCATCTACCATTTTTATACTTGAGGCCTTATTATTGCTACTGACTTTAGAGGCATTTTCCTCTATTTCCTCTTTTTCTTAAGCTTTTTTAAAGGCAATTTCCCTATCCTCTTCTTCAGTAGGAAAACGATCACTGATTCCTGGTATTGGGGCACCTTCCTCTTCCATAACCTCTTTCATACTATAATTTAGTTCACTCATGTTATAAAACTATATATATCCCATCTGTACTTCCCTGACCATCAAAAATCCACACATCTTCTCCCTGTCTGACATCTATTCTGACCAACTGACTGATTTGCTTTTCACCTTATCATGCATTACAAATACAACAAAAAAAATTTTAATATCCTTATTTAATGAACTACACAACAATAATCTATATAGTTCATGTCTGTCTGTAATAGCCCAAATTATACATTCATCCATTTTCCCAGAAATCCGACAGATATTGACAGTCCACAGAATGACTAGCAGTTCACAATCTTGAGATAAATAAAAGAATTTATTCACAGCACTATAATCACACAATGCATCACGAGCACTCAGAAGATCATCCCAATTCGATCACTATTAACTACCACAACCCTTGATTGAATGAAGCAAACTCTGTTGCAATAAAAGATGTATTTTAAGTCTTAGGGGCTAAAGTAGTAAACAATGCCTTGCTCTCTCTCTCTTGGAGTCTTATGTGGCAAGTATCAAGGAATGCCCTGCTTATTATAGATTACTGAAAACTAAGCCTTGCTCTCTGTCTTGGAGACTTATATAGGCTGACATCATGGCAGAACTACTGTTAACTGCTTCATGATAACATAAGAATAACATATCAACTTGATTGGAAAACTATGCCGTGCTCTCTCTCTTGGAGACTTATAGGCTGGTATCATGGCAGGTCTGCTGTTAACTGCTTCATGATAAAATAAAGATAACATATAAATTGGGTTGGAGCAGTGAATGGGTTTGATCATTCATAAGTTACACGAAATACATAGCATTCTCAAGGCAATGACAAAACTCTCCACTCATCATCAAAACTGCAATCTAACCAACCAAACTCCAATGATCAACCATCCAATCAACCTCTAAAATCATAGACTTTTTACAAAATGAACTCCCCAAACACACATGAGACTACTATTCCATAATCCATCACTATTACTATGCCTATCCTATCTGGCAATAAATTATTTTAATGTTCCACAAAAAAAATCTATTATTTATTTCACCTTTGTCTTAAGTTGTGATATTCATCTCTATTTTCAAAATTGATAAAAAATTAAAAAAAAAGCTGTTTTATGGCTGTACCCATTTTATCATCATCAATGAAAAATTAAATCATATTAAACATCATCATTTAAAATAAGACTGTTTGGCCAAGAAAATTTTGTAAGACAAAAAAAATTTTTACTGAAAAAAAAAATTTACTAAAAAAAATTTCTTTATTTTTAACCACACATCTCCCATCATTCTATAGACTCTCTTTTTCAGGTATATGGCAAAATATCAGGCCCCAATATATATATATATATATATATATATATATATATATACCATTAAATTTATATATATATATATATATATATATATATATAATTATAATAAAAATAATAAATTTAATGGTAACAAACTATTATAAACAATCCTTAAGCAATACTTTATGTCAATTTAAAAAAAGTCATAATGATTTAAAAGAAATGAAGGTTAATAGTAAACAATGGATATCTATTCCATTTATTTCAAATCCATAAGTGAAATTTTTTAAGGATATATATATAAGAATGTGTTTAATGTTTCATTCTACGTTCCAAACAATATTAAAAATTAGTCAATAATTCTAAGGTAGTCATACCTGTCAAGCAGAAAAGTATTCTCATATATCAATTTTTTGTGATTGTATGCTATCATATATAGGTGAATCTAGGTGCAGTATTGAGAAGAGATTGAGGGAGCATAAATTGTTATACAGGTGTGTAAAAAGTAAACATAATGGTGATTTAATGTCTCCTTCAGTTTTTTGATCATGAAAAAAACATGTAAACATAAATTTAAATTTGATTTTGAAAATTTGAAAATTCTTCATGAGGAGAGAAATAATAATAAAACAAAAATTAAGGAGGCAATTTTTATAAATATGAATAAAATGCGCTTAATAAATAGACAAACTTCTAACATTAAAATATGAGATTCATGGGATTTGAATTGATGATGTTTGCTTCCGCTTTGATTGTTTTGTTTTTTTTTAAAATTTAATGGCAGCTGAGGCTGTTTTAAAAAATTAACTGAAAATACTTCTGCCGATTTAAGGATTGTTTATAATAGTTTGTTTCCATTAAATTTATTATTTTTATTATACTTACAATTTTGTTTTAATTAAGGACATTTTATTTATATTATATATAAAAATTATATTAGGGTTAACTCATTTATGTCATTTCTCTTGAAAAAAAAATTGATCAAAATAAGAAAAAAATATTTTATGATTTACATTTTATTGAGATTTTTGATCCTTTATATAACGAACAAAATATTATGGATTTTAATAAAAATATAATAGTGGGTTCAATAAATAAATTTGTTTCAAAGAGTGTTCTTGTTTAAATTTAGGTACTGGTTGTTTAGTCTTTTTTTAGTAACATCTTTAAAGTCTAGAATAGTAAAGAGGTTGATATACTGAAGTGTCAATCTCTTTAGAAAAAGTGAATGTTTGGTCAAAACTTTAGTTTTACCAACATATTCATCACAGCATGGTTAGTGAGAGGTATCAAAAACTGTTTTTATAAAGAACAATGTATTTTAATGAACATTAGCATTGTATAGTTTAAAACTGTAATTGGCTTTAATTATTTAGAAGTAAATATAGTTTCAGCATTTGAAATTTAGCTATATACTAAATTTGTAATAATTTTTTAATGAAGTAATCTGTGAAACAGAAATATTTAGACCTACAGAATGATAAAGTAATATATTATTAATATGAAGGTTAAAATTGGAGATATGTAAAAAGAATTCTATTACCTGATTTAATTAAATTTTAGGATGCATACCTTACACTTTATGGCTATGAAACCTGGACAATGAGAAATTAAATTAAAAACCTATTGGAAGCCTTTGGAATATGGATATGGATAAATATGATAAATATCAATAGGTTGAATAAAATAACAAATGAAGTTTTGAAAGGAGTAAATATAAAACGAGGATTAATTCTGGAAATTAAAAACAGAAAAAGAAACTGGATTGGATATATATTAAAGTAAGCCTAGTTTAATGAAAGATGTTTGGAAAAGTGGTGTGTAGAAAAAAAAAGAAAGGATGGAAAATTTTGACATTGCTGGAGATATTAGAGATGGTAAGAGTTAAATGGAATTAAAGAGTTTGGCAGTGAAGAGAATGGAGTGGAAAAATGGATAAATTAATGTTGTGATTATTCTCTATACCTGTTCATGGCACAAAATACTATTGATTGATTGAAAGAGAGAAGACTTGCTTATGGTTTTATAATAAGTAAAATGTTGTATTTAATATTTGATTTAGAAAGTCTTTTATAATGGATTTATTTTGAATGTCTTCGATATACAAGGATATGACAAAATCTTCGTTTTTGATAATCTCTAGTTTCATTCTTGTTTTTGTTGGAAGAAGAATATTTCAAAAAGAAAAATGAAAATCTAATTAAATATAAACAAATGAGCATTGCTAATTGCTGAACAAGCTTTGTGATAAATGTTTAGCAAGAGAAAGCATTTAAAATATCTCCGTCATAAACCCCTCCCCAACTTCTGGCCAATAATTTCGTGCTTTGGCACTCCTCAGAGAGGCGCTAGGATAGTTTCAGACACTAGATCTAAAAATAACAAACCCAAAGCCAGTATTTATAAATATGTTCTACTATTGATCATCATCATCATAATCAAACATTATCAATCCACTGCAGGATGAAGGTCTCTCCAAGTTTAATCCATCTTCTCCGATCTTTAGCTTCTCTTTTCCACAACATCCCTGCACATTTTCTTATTTCATCCATCCATCTCACATGCGGTCTCTTTCTGGGTCTTTTACAATCTCTTGGAATCCAGTTTAAAATTTCAATTGTCCATCTATTATCATTTCTTCTAGTAATATGTCCAGCCCAACTCCATTTCAATCTTTTAATTTGTTCAATAAGGTCAGTAACACCTGTTTGTTGTCTTACCCATACATTGCGTTTTTGATCCCTTCTTGTTACTCCCAACATACATCTCTCCATACTCCTTTGAGTGATCTGAAGTCTCTGTATTGCTCTTCTATTAAGTGTCCAAGTCTCAGATCCATAAGTAAGAACTGGTAAAACACATTTGTTAAAAACCATCCTTTTCAAACACATAGGCATATTTCCTTTTAGTATCAAGTTATTTCTGCCAAAAGCATGCCAACCAAGTTTAATTCTATGATTAATTTCTTCCATTATGTTTCCATCTGTATTAATAATCTGACCAAGATATTTGTAACTGTTAACTTTTTCTAATTCTTCATAATCAATCTTTATTTTCATATTTTGAGCAAATTGATTAAACATTACTTTAGTCTTTTTAACATTTATCTTTAGTCCTACTTTTCTACTTTCATCTTCTAACTCCTGCAACATTTCCTGCAGCTCTGAAGCATTATTTTCAAAAACAACTACATCATCTGCAAAATATAAATGACTTAAATACTCTCCATTTACTTTCATTCCTTTAGTTTCCCATTTTAATCCACAAAATACTTCTTGCAGCACTGCTGTAAAAGGTTTTGGAGATATGGAGTCACCTTGTCTTACACCTTTCTCAATGTTGATTTTTCCAGTATCATTATGTAATCTAATTGTTGCTGTTGCATTTTTATAAATATTCTTTAAAATATGACAATATCCTGGATCTATACCTTGATGATCCAATGCTTTAATCACTGAAGAAATGTGTATAGAATCGAATGCCTTTTCATAATCTACAAATCCAAAACATAATGACAACTCATATTTATTTGTCCTTTCTACGACTTCTCTCAATACCTGGATATGATCTATTGTACTAAAACCACTTTTAAATCCAGCTTGTTCTCTTGGTTGGTGGAAATCCAAAGTTCTCTGTAGATGAGTTGTAATTATCTTGGTAAAATTTTTATATAAAACTGATAAAAGGCTGATAGATCTGTAATTTCTAATATCTTCTTTATCACCTTTTTAAAATATTAATATTATTACTGCATTCTTCCAATCTTCTGGTACGTCTTTCTCATTTAGACATTTGGTATATAACTTTGCTAAAATTGTTTCTATTTCTTCACCTGCTTCTTTTAATATATCAATTATAATTCCATCATTTCCTGGAGCCTTTCCTTTCTTCATACATTTAATTGCATGTCTCACTTCTTCATTTAAAATTCTGAGCAATTCGGAAGATGTAATAGATATAGGAGGTACTTGTTCTTTATTACTATATAATTATTGTTATGATAGAATGACAGCCTGTTAAGCTAATTGCGCAGACGCTGTGAGAATGTTATTAATAAATGAATACCTTCAAACAACCACATGATATAGTATTGTGTAAGAGTAAAAAGGAATCCTCTTACCCTTACGATTCAAATGTTTATATATAAGCAAATCTAAATTAGTTGTAACGAAGGCGTGACTACATAATAGTCACTTTAAATTACAATATATAATGTCTGTATGAATGACGCCGATGAAATTTTCTAGAATTTACTGAACGCCACTCTAAACGAAACTAAATCATATACATGGATAAGCATTTATTTTATAACGTCTTGCATGCGATTGTAATTACAATAGAATGACAGCCTGTTAAGCTAATTGTGCAGACGCTGTGAGAATGTTATTAATAAATGAATACCTTCGAACAACCACATGATATAGTATTTGTGTAAGAGTAAAAAGGAATCCTCTTACCCTTACGACTCAAATGTTTATATATGAGCAAATCTAAAGTAGTTGTAACGAAGGCGTGACTACATAATAGTCACTTTAAATTACAATATATAATGTCTGTATGAATGACGCCGATGAAATTTTCTAGAATTTACTGAACACCACTCTAAACGAAACTAAATCATATACATGGATAAGCATTTATTTTATAACGTCTTGCGTGCGATTATAATTACGATAGAATGACAGCCTGTTAAGCTAATTGCGCAGACGCTGTGAGAATGTTGTTAATAAATGAATACCTTCAAACAACCACATGATATAGTATTTGTGTAAGAGTAAAAAGGAATCCTCTTACCCTTACGCCTTCGTTACAACTACTTTAGATTTGCTAATATATAAACATTTGAGTCGTAAGGGTAAGAGGATTCCTTTTTACTCTTACACAAATACTATATCATGTGGTTGTTCGAAGGTATTCATTTATTAATATCATTCTCACAGCGTCTGCGCAATTAGCTTAACAGGCTGTCATTCTATCGTAATTATAATCGCACGCAAGACGTTATAAAATAAATTCTTATATAATTATTGATAAAAATCTTCTACCAACTTCATGATGTCATCACTCTTTTTAGTAATAATTCCATCTTTTTTTCTTATTGCAGATATAAATTTCCTACCAATACCAAAATGTTGTTTAACATTCTTGAGACTTTTATTTTCTTCTACAGCTTTCCTTGCTAGTTCACAGTTATACTTTCTTATATCATTTTCAACTCTTTTCCGTACCATTTTACAAAATTCGAGATATTCAATTCTTTGTAATACATCATTTTTGTATATCTTCATATTCCTTCTTTTCTTCATAAATTCTTTAGTCTCAGTAGAAATTTTATTAGTCAATTGCTGCTTTTTTCTACCAGCTATCTTTGTTGCAGTTTTTAAAAGGGTATCAGTTATTTTCATATTAATTTCATTCAAATCTGAATCATGTTCAAAATCTCCTAACACTTGAAACCTATTTGTAAGTTCTAATTTAAATTCATTAGAATGTTTCTGAAGATTAGGAATATCAATTGTAAATATTGTTTTTCTTAATAATTTTTGTCTCTCTAGTTTTACATTAACACGTAACTTACACCTTACTAATCGATGATCACTTCCTGTGTTAAATTTATTAAGAACATTACAATCTTGAAATATGTATTTCCTGTTAGTCAAAATATAATCCAATTCTGCTGTACCTTCATTTGGATGCTTCCATGTCCATTTCCTTTTAACATTTTTCTCAAAAAATGAATTCATAATATAAAGTTTTTCTTTTTCTGCAAACTCCACAAGTCTATGTCCTTTCTCATTTTTATTACCATAACCAAAATTACCTACAGCAATTTCATCTTTCATTTGTCTTACAATTCTAGCATTAAAGTCTCCCATAACAATTTTAAAATGTTGTTTACTCTGATCAAAAGCCTTTTGTACACCCATATAAAAATCTTCTACTACTTCATCACTCTGAGAACTTGTTAGGGCATAAACCTGAATTATCTGCATTTGGTATCTGCTATTAAGTTGTATAACTAATCTTGCAACTCTGTCTGATACACCATCAATATCCACAATATTGTTCTTCCACTTTTTATTTATAATGAATCCTACTCCACTTGTATTTCCAATATGTGTGTCTTTATAATAGAGTATATGTCCACTTTTTAAATCAATTGTTTCTTCACCTTTTCTTCTAACTTCACAAAGTCCAATAATGTCCCATTTAATATAAGACAATTCTTCTTCTAATTCTTGCAATCTTCCTTCACTTGAAAGTGATCTGCAGTTGTAAGTACCTAAATAAAAAGTCATTATCAAATGGCAGCCTGGGTCCACAGTCAGGGGATTCTTAGCACCCTCCGCCTTTGGCCACCAACCGCTGCCTTGGTTGACGACTTTACAGCCTCCTGGGAATGAGGGCCATGCTTTATTTTTGTCTGTCATAATTGTATATATGTATTGGAAAAATATTTATCATTTACACAAACATTCATTCTGCCTTATCAGGCACTGAGAAGAAAGACCATGGTGTTTCTTGATCTTAAACTCAGAGGTAAAAAGCCAATAAACTCACCACACTGGCTGATGCATGTTGGTGAGCAGCCCATCCATGTTTGTATACTATATGAATAATCACATAGTAATAACAGCTGCAACGACAAGAACGTATGGAGTGAACATTAGGAATTTGCCCTGCTTGGTTCCTTTAAGGCCTCCAAGAGGAATCAAAGGGTCTCCTTTCAGTTAATAGCAAACTCCTTTCTGCAGCCCTACTATTGATAAATAGATATTAATATTTTTAAAGAATGTGCAAATGAAATATTACCAGTCTATTTGTATGATTTTTTTTATGAATATCACAAATATGACATATATATTGTTGTCATTATTTTGCAAGTCAGTCAAAAATGATGTTGCTAATTAATCTTTATGTACAAATTATAACAACATTTGCATAACTTAAGTATCATAACGCCAAGTGATTGCTTATATTTAAATATCAGTTACTCTATGAAAAAAATAGTTTAATTGATCAATTATTTAAGATTTTCCGTCCTTAATAGGAACAGTCAAATGATTTTAGTGAACTTTTATTGAGATTAAAATTCGACATGATTTTTTACACATATAAATTTAGATACACCACTGAAATCTCCTAATAATTCTAGATATGTTTATAAATAATTGTTAGGATTATATTACATAAATTAAAAGCTACTTGAATTACAAAATATAAATTACATTTTGATGACAAATTTACCTTAAAAAATTATAATAATAATAATAACAATGTATAAAATTGTTATCAGAAATTTTGTCTAAATGAATTATAGAAAAATTATGGTCAAGTGGAGGGTATTTTATCTATTTCAGCGCATCTAACAACGGAAATGTCTCTATAGATGATGTTTCATATTATTTTAAAAAAGTTTAATGTTTAAACATAAAACAATCCCCCCCTCCCTAACGCTTGCAGACTTTTTCATACAGTCAAATAATATTTGAAACGTCAGGTTTTAATGATTACTCTATATGTAATGAGCCATAATAATTACAAAATAACCTTTTAGTATTTCTGCTTTTTAATTGCATATAAAAAGAGAATAATTTATTTTAGATAAATTTTAAGTAGCAAGGTATTTTAAAACAAAAGAAAACAAACATTTTGTTTACCGTATCATTCCTGAAATTATTTTAAAAGTAACATTGTAATATACATATATGTTAAATAGATGTAAATAATAATGTTATAATTGTAAATGAGACACACTGCTATCTATCTATCTATCTATCTATCTATCTATCTATCTATCTATCTATCTATCTATCTATCTATCTATCTATCTATCTATCTATCTATCTATCTATCTATCTATCTATCTATCTATCTATCTATCTATCTATCTATCTATCTATCTATCTATCTATCTATCTATCTATCTATCTATCTATCTATCTATCTATCTATTTATCTATCTATCTATCTACTTATCTACCTATCTACCTACCTACCTACCTACTTACCTACCTACCCACCTACCGACCTACCCACCTACCCACCCACTTATTTACCTACCTACCTACCTATCTATCTATCTATCTATCTATCTATCTATCTATCTATCTATCTATCTATCTATCTATCTATCTATCTATCTATCTATCTATCTATCTATCTATCTATCTATCTATCTATCTATCTATCTATCTATCTATCTATCTATCTATCTATCTATCTATCTATCTATCTGTCTATCTGTCTGTCTACCTGTCTGTCTGTCTGTCTATCTATCTATCTATCTATCTATCTATCTATCTATCTATCTATCTATCTATCTATCTATCTATCTATCTATCTATCTATCTATCTATCTATCTATCTATCTATCTATCTATCTATCTATCTATCTATCTATCTATCTATCTATCTATCTATGAACACACAAATTGTTATTGTGTATATATATATTTGCCCATTAATTCAAATTTTACATTAAAATTTTTTTAGAGTAAAGCTTTTATTTGAATCTAAATTCATCACCTCATAGTTTATATAGCATTAATATATATATATATATATTTCTAATTATACAAATGCTATGTAATTTGTTTTCGTATATATACAAACAAACGTGCCTTAAAAAAAGCAATAAGTTTTAAAACATTTTATTTTCGACATGGTTCATTAAATAATTTTCTAACAATCTAAGGGTCCAGACGTATTTGCTCAGCCATTAAACCACTTTTTCTTGTCAGTAAAATATTCATCTATAAATACGAAAGATAAAATAGTGTAGATGAATTTTATGCTGTATTTTCAAAAAGAACGAAAGTCAATAATAGAACAGTGAAATAAAATCTCTGACTATTTTCAAAATGGAGGCTAGGGATCAATATTTTATTTTTTTGCTAAAATCATAAAGAATAAACAAATATATTTGGTTTAAAATTATATTAATTAGTTTATAATATTTGTAATATAATTAATTTGTTCTTGATTACTGCTATTACTCTTATATTCAATTTTAATTAATTTATTATCAATCTTAAAGAATTTTTTTTTTTTACCAATCCACACTAATTAAGATAATTTTGAAAATAATTTTAAAATGTATTATGAAATAATGAATAGGTAAGAATTATTTATAGGAGAGTATATAATGTAAATAAATTAAAAACAATATATATATAAAAGTTAAAAATTAAAATTAAAAACACATTGTATTGAAGCTAAAATATGAGAATATGTCAAATGAACGCTCCCAATGAATACATATGCAGAAGAAGAAAATACAAACAAAAACAATATATTAGCTTTTATTTTTAATACAAAATCTAAAACAACACTGAAACTTCTACAATTATTCATAATATATATATAATTGTTAAGCCACCGTTTTGATACTGTGCCTCATTGAAAATGACACCATATGGTACAAATTTCTTAAATTAATAGTAAGCAAAAGTTTTATTAGTACTTCTATGATGTTAATTTTTTTTGACATCACTATTGCATTGATCTTATAACCACTCAATTACTGCTAAATGGCTAGTGCATGAATATACTTTATGATTTGACTAATTGAGATTTCACCATTGGTTTGAACATTATTTCAATCTTTGGTTGAAAGTTTTGGGCATTGAAAATTTTGAAGCATTTTGCAGCAAATATAATTTTAATATTCTACTAAAGTGCTAAATAACCAGCATTGAAAGTAAAGAAGAAAAAAAACAGACGTATGTCATTTACTGCTTGCAATCATTGGGTGATGAGAATCAAGACATGAAAAGTCCAATATAAATGACACATGTCTACAATTCTTTATAAAATTACTGTAATGGACATCAACTTATACTTTGTGAATAAAAATAATAAAAACACTACTAACAGTTAGCTAGCTCTGATGTGCAACACTTTTGGACGATACTTTGAATAATTCCAGTTGAAATGAAGAAATAGGCTTATTTAAATAATAGTTAGAAATTATAAGCCTATATTAACATCATAAACTGTTTAACACTTGACATAATATATATAAATGACGATTATTTTGTTTTCGTGAATTTTATATTTATAGTCTGATTTGTACTTTGTTTTAAATAATTTGAATTTGCAAATAATGCTGGTTATCCATATTATTTTGAAAGAAATTGTCAGTTTAAAATTAAAAAAAAAAAAAGAATTTGTAATAGCTTCTATTTATTGTTAAAATTATATATATATATATATTAAAATAATTATTATATATCATATATAATATGCTAAGCTTATGAATTTTATATAAGTTATTAATAAGAGGGAAAGGTAACGAAATAATGATAATCAGGTAAATGCAATTCACACATATAAATTGCCTAAGTGTCAAATAACCATAGATAATGATGTAACTATTTCTATTTGTCTCATTCATTCATAGTTAAAGTTATATTTGATTACTGTAAATTGGATTTTGTGTAGATTGATTTAAATATACATAGTTGTTTCTTTAATGTTTAATAGTTTACATATATACACGTCCATATGGAAAAATACATTCTTGATTTAATGAGTTAGAGACCTTTCTCAGAATCAGTCGTCCCTGCATAATTGTAGTTATATTCAATTAGGTTTAGGACTGGAAAGCCATTCCTTATAATTATTGTATAGAAGGATTACTCAGTTAGGGTTAGGACTAAAATTATCATCCCTTTACAGTTATTATTATATAAGGGGTTATGTTTAGAATTAGGATCTAAAAACACCATTCCTTACAATTACTCTGATAAAGATAGCATTGATGTATATCCCATATAAAACATATGTATATATCCATATAAGTACTAGGAGACATGTGAACAAAAGAAATGCTATATTTATGATTTCATATTCTATTGAAGTGAGAGATAATGGTGTGGCAAATGTGTTACATTATCTATGAATATATGAATACTATGATATATAAAAATTAAAGAACTTTGTTACAGAAATAAATTGCTTATTAATTAATACTTATACCTTGTAAATCAATTACTGTTACACGATTTGTTGATTTTATTAAAAAAATAACTTGAACATCATATAATAAGTATACATGTAAATAAATTATTACTATATGATGTTACTTTGTTTATGTAAGTTTTCAAGTTCTACCAACATTTACCAGGAATAACTTATGTTATTCATGATTTAGTCTGGCATTACAAATGGAAATGTGTAATGGTTATATTATTATATTAAATAAAATATTGTTTTATATTTTAAGAGTGTTGATTTATTTTCTGATGCCTAAAACCAGGTGGCACTCATGTAATTTATGTTAATAAGTAAATAAATAGAGAAAATATAAAATGTCGAAATATATATATATATTTGTCTTAATATTAAATATACAATGGTAAATGGATTTAAACCAACTATACAAACAGCAAGTTGTGATTCAAATAAATATTTATATAGTGAAATTTAAATGGTTAATAAAATTAAAAAATGATTCAATTCAAATATATATAATAATATTAACAAATGTGGTGATCACGAGAAAGTTATAAGTAAAAGCTCTCCAAAATATATTTTATTTGTTTTTAGTTTCAATAAAATAAAATAAAAAATGAAACTCTCAGCACCAAACATTCTAAAGAGAAACCTTACTTTTGGAAAAAAAAAGATTAATGGCCCATCATCATAGTTTAAAAAATATTACCATAATCTCTGCATATTCCCTCATGGAATGCAACATTTCTCAGAGTTGTGGATCTTATTACCATATTGAATGTTAACAGCACAATGCTTGAATATAGTTAAACAACCAAACTAAATGGGTTAATAAAAAATATTATGAAATGCATAAATAAAAATTGTTGCATATATACTCACAACTACCAATAATATGAAATATACTACTAATAAAAAATATTTTTAATTTCAGTTTAAGTTTAAAATCTTGCAATATCTACAATGATAAGATCTTACCATATAAAATTTTAAACAGTTCCAAAACTTGGTTTTCTACAGATATCATCTTTTAAGATATTTATGGTTGCCTTCATAAATTTCTCCAAAACTAGTAATTCTTCTTCTTGGCCACTAGTGATGCGAAAAGAAAATTCAGTGGTATTGTTCATGTTACATTGAATATAGTATCAGTAAATTTTGGGTAGATCTTATGACACTGTTTATTTCTTTCTTTACAGTATTATGAAATTAGGCAATGGCTAGCTTTGGCAAACTTCAGCATTAATTTCTGGATCCAATTGCATTTTCTAGTGTTTTGGCTGTTGAAATTTACTTACTGCTTAGACACACATAATGGATAGTCTTCTCCTGGTCAAAGTCATTATATGTGCTGTTATACCTGTAGTATTGAAAAATACTTTAAAACAGTCAGAAAGTTATGGCTATCCAAGTTAGGATGAAAACAGTTTTAATCAGTGCTTTTTCAGCAAAGTATTAAATCACTGCAACACTGCTTTTTACGTATCTAAAGTATATTGCACTGTAGTGAAATGGAATGTCTTAGTTGATTGTCTCAGACCTATTTATACTAATTTGATGTTGTTCAACAACATGTTTTTTAACAATGAATTCATCACCAGTTAATTACAAGATTTATCCTGTTCATTTACAACAGCATGTTTTTTGAAAATCATTTATTAAATTCTCTTAACATGTTATAGATACAAATTTATAGATGTCAAATTATGATTTAATTCATAAATAAATGAAAAAAATAGTTTTCTTCTCTCTTTATTTCTCTCTTTTTTATGTTGAAAGGTTGTAATATTTACTTCCATTTAAATGTTAAAGAATTGTTATGGGGTTCAGTAACAATGAATTAATCTTAATGCTGCTAAGATACTTTGATACTTCCATTTGATGTCCAGAGTATTGTTAATGAAAGACAAAAAAGTTTCAATTTAATCTATGAAAATGTCTCTTCACACCCATGTATATTTATGTGATTGCCATATAACAGATAATGATGTCATTGTGATTCCTTTAAAGACATGGGGATTCTTGAAGTAATAATTAAGAAGACATTACAATTTTCCATCTTCTTTCATGTTTCCTCTTATCAGTTATGTAAGAATACTTGGAAGTCCTCGGTTCAGAGGTTTTTTTCCTTCTGATATATGTCGTTACATTAATTTAAAATAAAAACTTAAAAGTTCGCAAATAAAAGTAAAAAAACTAAACGCTAATATTAAAATGTTTGTTAAACGTATATATTCGCACAGATGCTAAACTTTGAAAATATTTTTTTTTAATAAATAAAAAAAGGTATTTGAATGTATTTTTTTTATAAAAAAAGATTTAAATATAAAAATAGTTTAAAAAAGAAATAACGTAAGTAAAAATAAAAACAGGTATTAATTAATTCCTGTAATCTGTAAATGGAAATGATTGTTTATTAATTATCCAAAAGCTGTCTAATTAAAAAGTCAGAGAGTAAATTAGATAAGAGAATAAAGAGATTTTAGCTTGACCAATGGAAGCACCAAGCCTCAGCCCGGACCCGAACGAAAATTTGGATTAGTGATGTCTTTGTTCATTCAATCTGGAGATTTACTATAAAAAGAGAAATATTGAGTTCCAGTGTGGTGTGTTTGAGAGTTGTGGTAGGACGCACATACCACACTCTCTATTTAAAAAAGAAAAAGGAAAAGACTGTGATACCTTGAACCAGCTATTGCCATCTCCAGAACATTATCTTCCAATGGAGGCATCGCGGGAATTAAAAGCAGAAACCTGGACTCTTCTACCATAAGCTATATGAAATGAACAATTGTTAAAATCAATTAAGAACTTTCGTCAAGTTTTACAAATTGATAAACAAGCCAACCTAAATGTTAAAATGGACTCTCATCTGACTCTTGTAAGTTTTTAAATCAAATTAATAATGTTTAATTTTATATGTTTTCCGATTGAGAAAAATCATTTCCATTTTTTTTTCTTATTGTATAAATTATTTATTGTTTAAATTTTAAATGAGGAAATTTAAGGTTGGGTATGGACGTTGCATAGATTCTTTAGCGGTTGATTATGTTGTGGTTTTCACATTCGATTAGAATATATGGGTCAACGATATCACTGCAGCATCTTACGATGAATGTTAATGGGATTTGTATATTCCCTATGCAAGTGATGTTTATCGATGACTTTGTATTTTGATCAGTTGTGTTTAATTTGGAATGTTTTTGACCATAGAATCTGTGCAGCTGATCTGAACTCAACATTTTAAAACAAATTTTATAAAATGCATTTGTGCGAATGTATCTAAATGTTAAATTTAAGTCGGGCGTGAATGGCTATATAGTTTTGTAAAGTTATATTAAGGGAGGGTAATCTTAGGTTATTTATTTCGTAGTTGAATTGGTTCAATGGATTGGATATATTTGTGTAATTGTAGATGTAGTATGAGGTCCGCTACAGGCAGGATTATAGATATATGCCACACACCCTCTGTTTGCCTATGGATGGGTTTGTAAGTCGGCAGAAGACCGCAGTCCATTCCTATGGAGTTTTTTGTTTATTGTTCTACTTGCCAACAGATGTAACATCCCTGTTGGTGGAGAGTCAATGTCTTCTCTATTTCTACTTATTGTTCAGATGTACATTCCTGACAGTATAGTATTTTGTGTTGTTGTATCATGCTACATTGAATACATGAATGTATCAGATGGATTGGTGCCAGTTTGGTTGCGAAATTTGTTGCCTAAGGTTAAATCAGGGAAGAATATTTTCTTTTCAAATGCAGATCTATGTAGTTTATTCATACTTGACTATCTAAATAAAATATTAAACTCATTGAAACTTAGTTAAATGTAAAATTAAAAGTTAATATAAAAATCTAAAATGTTGATTTATTCCTCAAAATTTAAATGTTATTTTATATGTGCGTAAATAAATATTTTTATGTGTTAATTTCTGGCAGTGGCTTTTATTCTTTTATATTTAAGATATAAAATTTATAGATTTTTATCTCTGCGTTTCCGCTGAGCTAGTGACTTGGGCTAATGATCGGAATATTTAAATAAAGTGGAATCTTAACAGCGCGTATCTGCCTACTTTATAAATTTTTCTAGGCTTAAATGCCTAGATGGCACCCTGGTAGTTGCAGATATTGTTTTTGCGGTTAGATTCGATCTTCACTTTCATTTCGATCGTTATAATATATATATATATTCAAATGTGCCAGGTTCATCAACATCGAACAATTTCTTAATGGCATTCTCTCCTTTTTGAATTTAATTATGTAGATCAGATGGATAACTTTCAGCTATTTAAAATCTGCTGAAGTAACTTCTGCAAGTTTTACAGATGTAGAAATCCACATTTCCAAAAGGTGTCAAACCACCTATGACTGTCTTTTAAATCTAAATGTTTGAAGTATTCATCTCTCTCATTGATTGAGGTATATTGTAAAGTACTGCCTTTCCTCTATAATAATTAATATAATAATGATATTATTTAACAGAAACACAAACCAATCCATCATAGTAGGAGATTTTATGGTTTTTCATATATGGGATGCCTTAATTTGGAAGATTTAGAAGTATCTGTGATGGTGTACACACAGTGTTGTATATTTCTTGCTGTTTAAAATAGGCTTGAGATAAACAAAAATTTATCAACAGATATCACAATTTTTTAAAAATATATTTATTTTATTTTATAAGATTGTTGTTACATTATTTACAAGCAATGAATTATTGATTTGAAGGGGACAACATTAATTGAGATTTTTTTATTTTTTTATTGGGATTGATTTTGTAATGTTGACTATATAGGTTTGGTTCAGATGGAAACCAAGCTCCAGATTCCGGCAAAGAAATCTGGGGGAGACAGTGTTCTTTTCCTTTTTTTAATTTTTGTGAGTTTCACCAGAAATATTTCTTGATTGTTAATTGTTGTTCAATTGAAGATGAGAGTGCATCTAATAGACCACATTGTATAAAGTAAAAAAGTACCATTTGAATGGATGGGAAATATCCTTTTATTATGCTTAGTATTAAGGTGGTTATTGTTGGTTTGTTGTCTTTGGTTATAGATATAATTGTGTTCCTGTGGGTTTGTAGTGTTTTGCAGTGGTAGAATAGGTATTGAGTGGTTTCTTCATCACTTAGGCATAGCTGGCATATGGGATTAATTTTGGAAATTTTTATCCTGTATGATAGAAAAAAGTTTGTGGTGAGGGCTTTGAGGTTATTCCACTTAGTGTAAAATAACAACTTTTTCTTTTACACTCAGAGTTTTTCTTGATTGTTTTCATTAAAATAACTATAATCATTAAAAAAAACATGTAAAAAAAAATTTAATTATAATGAAAAGGTATATACTTCTACTGTCCAAACACAGAACAAAATTGAATGCAATCAACTTTTTTGTTCAATAATTTTTTTTGTCATTTTGCAAAACAAAAACATACTGAATTTATTTATTTATTTATTGATTTATTGTAATGCATTCTTTACGTGAAATTATTTAGAACTAAACAAAGCTATGTTTAATACCATTTCATTGGTGTGAACTTTTCAGATCATAAAAACTTATTATTTATTAACAGCTTAAGAGCCAAAATGTCATGACCAAAATCTAATTAAAGTTAATTGGAAGAATTATTTTAATGATACATTCTGGGTTTATAGTAATCAATATTTAATGTTTCTTTTACAGTATCTATTATTTGTATTTAAATAAGCAGCCCTTTCTATATAAATATATTGTTTCTGACTTTTTATGGTATGAGATGACACATTATATTAAGAAAAATTTTGGACTGATTGTATTAAGCACTACAATATGTTTTCATTGTAAAAATATAATCCAATTAAATAAAAATTAAAGACCTGAATCTTCTTCAATTTATTTTTATTTCATTTTCATCATAGAAAATTTGTGATTAATTGCATAATGCATAAAATTATTTCAACTCTCTTTTCTTTTACAAAAAGTACTTGAGTTCATTATAATAGCAGTTTTGTTTTGATTGATATGGCATTTGAAAAAGTTGTCAATACAAATTGATTGAATCATATTGTAGCTAATGTCTACATTTTAATATGTTGTATTGTGTTATTGTATATGGTCAAAGTATTGGATTTGATTGTGTATTGTTATGAATTCTAATTTTAATTTCTTTTTTGCTTTTGTCGATGTTAACCCTCTTGTACTGACATAGCATTCTTATGTATTTATTTGTTCTCAGTTACTTTAAACTTTTAACATTCACTTTAATATTATACCATTATTATTTATCAGAATATAATAAATTTGACCTCATTCAATAAATATTCATGTTAGAAATTAAATAAAATTTAAAAAATCATATTTAATTGGAATTATTTTAAAGTTTAGATTTAAATCAAAACAAAGCACTGTTTCATTACCAAATTGTAGATAGAGCACAATCAATTTGTAAATTGAATGAAATCTTCTTTGTTTAATGTTTGTTTTAAAAATCTGAATGTATTACTTTTAATATCTAGTCAATCTATTAAGTTATGCTTTAAAATTGTAAATTATTTTGTATGTTTTACGATATCGCTAAATGTTATAACAGTCTATTGAGTGACGACATTTCTAGATATTTGTATTTCCTGTGATCATAATTTCTAGGTAACAATATTCAGAAGAATATATTCTTTTATATTTAAAAATAAAACATTTCTGTAAAAAATAAATATGTAATAATATATATTTTTAATTTCCAATAATTATTACCTAATTTGTATACAAAAGTGATCACCATCTTTCCAAGCAATCATGTTTTTATACCATTGTAATTTTTTCTTGAAGTAATATTGCAAAGTTTGAAGTCACAAAATATGTAATATATTGACACCCATCATTGGAAACTTTGATGACCTACTTATTTGACTATGCTAACATGTTTTGATTTTTTTTTTAAGAAATTAAAATATTAGAGAAAAAATATACATGAATTTTAAAACTGTACAAAAAAAAAATGTTTCACAAACTATCTCAGTAGAGGGTGAAAAGTGTAAATACAATTTGTTGACTTCTGGCTTGAGAAAGTTTGTAATTAAAAACAGAATGGATATTGATGAAATCTTTTTACTATAGGTATATAACAAATGAAAACACTGATTATCTTGCACAGATGGTAAATAAAAATTAGTTAAAAACATTAATCATATTTTAATTCTATGATAAAATAGAATATTGTTTAATGTATAATAAATTAATCCTGCATGGTAACTTTTTAGCATGACTCTCACAATTTTATACTCAGATGATTAAGACTAGGTGAAGAAGTTACTATCAGATGACATCATCAATCTTTAAAATGGCTGCCATTGTAAATAATGGAGAATGATGTTTAAGAAAAAGGGTTTTGACTTTTGTAAAATTGTTGTTGAGAATCAAAATAGTGAGCACAAATGACAAACACTATGACATGCTCACACAAGTCTGTCATATGCTAGGAAAAAATATACTACTCTTTGTCATTTATTTTGTCAGCATATATTTTAATTCAGAAAAATGAAATACTATTATAATTGAACAATGGAATTTTGATGATGATGATTGATAAATAGCAAAATTTAATATAAAAATACCTGTGATTAATATAATAAAATCACTATATTTTATCAAAATATTATTGCACTTTGAAACATTGGTCTTTGACATTCTTCTAAATATATTGTATTTTATTTTAAATTATTTAAATATCAACACATTTCAATTATCAGATTTGAATAAATGCATTTTTTTTACTTTTATATAATTGATATAAAATAATGTATATGTGACGGAATAAACTTAACATGAGGTTAAAAATGATGATGAAATGGAAATTCATTATTAAAATATATCTTATGTTGCACTCAGAAACCTGCTTTGCAGAATATTTTACATTAATATATCTATAAAAATCTGTGATTAATATACGTACATTAACATGATTATATATGTAACTAAACTGAATAAAAACTAGTCCCTATCTTGCATTAGAGTGGTGTAGGGAAAGTTTTTAAAATTGTCAACATAGGCAAAGAAATCAAATATCGATACATCTGTAACCCTGTAGATATTTATTAAATGAGACAAAGTATATCTTTGAGCTAAAAATAATATCTAGCTTAGTAAATTAATAAAGGTTATAAATATATTTTAGAAAATGGTTTGTATCAACGTTGCAAAGCAGAAAATTTGAAGCCTGACAATTAAAGATTAGTAATTTGTTATGAAAATATGTGTAAGAGATTGTGAAGTGGGTCAACTGAAGAGTGCTTGTTCAGAATGAAATGCTCATCTTGGGGTTCATTTAATGTTTTAATGTTTCTGAAGATCATATATTTTAATAATGTGTGAGGGAATATAATATATTTAAATACATGTGATATGATCTTCAGGTTACGAATCTCTAAAAAATAATGTGTATAAGAAGTTAAATTGTATGTACTTTATGGTTTACTTGAAAAAGTGAATTTTAAAAATGGATCTATAGTGCAGAGGTTGCACTGACTTCTGTGCTGACGGATGATTGTGATAGTATTGAGCTATATTATAAGTAAAAGATGCACTGATAGAAAGAAAAAGATTTGGAAATATATGTATTATATAGGTAAATAAGTAGGTATATAAAAATGTAGATAAAATGATAAGTAGATTGTTAGGTTGGAAGAAAATAGATGGATAGAAAGACATCTACATAGATAAAATAATAGCTAGAGAGAGAGAGAGACAGACAGACAGACAGATAGATAGATAGATAGATAGATAGATAGATAGATAGATAGATAGATAGGTAGATAGATAGATAGATAGATAGATAGATAGATAGATAGATAGATAGATAGATAGGTAGGTAGGTAGGTAGGTAGGTAGGTAGATAGGAAAATGAAATGGTTGAATATTTAGTAAAAGAGATGAATAAATAAAAATACATATATATTTATGCCTGTATGAATGAGATAATTCGCTTTGATTTAGATATTGAGTTTGAAATTAAAAATCTCGTGCCAATAAAAGATTTTATCGTGCATTTGTAAAACGAAGTTTAAAAGCTAATTCATGTCAGTATTTGTATACAGTACTTTTTCAGCACGTTTTCTAAACGTTTCAGAAACCAAAGTAATTGATTTGACCGTAATCTCATTATATCCGACAAAAAAATGCTAAAGTTCTACAAGTGGGTAAAACTATTTAGAACAAATAAAATTTAACTTCGAAAACTTTGTCAACGGCTTAAAATTCTCTCTGAATGATATTACACTTAAATATATATAAAAAAACAATGATATTACACTTACCGCATTTTAAAAGGCTATGAGTTTAGTATTATTATTACTCTTGGCAGTAGTGTGTATTATATAAATTATTCGTGTAAGATTTGAATTATTTGTGTTGCAATCACGCACAAAATAGTTATTTTTTATCTTTCAAAATTTCGAAAATGTTATATATATATATGCATAAAAGTTAAGTGTTGGTGGTCGAGAGGTCAGCACAGCGGCCTTACGAGCAGTTGTCCCGGATTAGCGGGTTCGCTTTCCGGATAATGCTATGACACATGACAAAAAATGATTTATGACTGTCAACCATTAAAATAAAAATAAAATCAGAGCAACCCCTTCCCATCCCAATATATGGCAAACATGGTGAGCAATGTCTCCTTTTTCATGATTTCTCTATGAAGGGCTACTCGGAGATAAATTTGCTCTGCTGCCTTGCATATACATGAAATGGTTAGTTAGCTTTTGACATTAATTGCTTATTGTATTTACAGTAGTATATATATATATTCTGAATGTCGATAATTTTTAATGGTGAGAATAAAAATAGATAAACTTGTTATAATTCTTTTAAATGAGTTTTTTTTTTCATATGTCATAGCATTGGCCGGGAAGCGAACCCACAACCGTCTGCAACCAACTACAACCAACTACTTGCTGTAAGGCTGCTGCGATGATCTTTCGGCTAACAACGCTTGACAATTCTTTTAAATGAGTTACAGATTTTTTTAAAAAAGAAAAACGTACTTCAACTTTATGATATCTCATTATTCTTTCTAAAAAATAATGTAGCCTTAAGAATTGAACTAATTTTTTATTTATTACTATATTTTGTTATTATTCTGAATTAAAAAAATAATCAAAGAAATCCAACACAACTAAATAAAACAAAAAAATAAAAATAAAAGATTTTATTTTAATAAAAGAAGATGAAACAAACAAACAAAAGAAAAAAAAACTTAAGGAATTTATTTAACTCTTTTGAAACCCATTATTTATTTACCACTCTCAAATATATATAAACAGAGCTTTTACTAATAACACCTAATGCTAATGATTGTGTTTTCCCATTTTTGTATTTAATCAAAACAGACATTAGATAAAGCTTGTAAAATATATCTGTATGCCTTAGGAATGTTGATAATATATTTGTCATATGTCCTCAAAAATTATTTCTTTGCATTTCATAGAAATCGAAGTGACAACTATTTTACCTAGTCAAGCGTTATTAGCGGAGAAGTCATCGCAGCGCCTTACAAGCAAGTAGTTGGTTGCAGACGGTTGTTGCGGGTTCGCCTCCCGGCCGATGCTATGACATATGGAAAAAAAAAACTATTTTATCTAAATATGTTAAAAGCCAGAATGTTTAATGGAACAATGTCAAATTATTTCAGTGTCGGTAGTCTTTTACCAAACTGTACATACATTTGTCAAATTTTAATTTATACTATCATCCTGCTCAAATGTTTTCTCTGTGTGTGTGTGTGTGGGGGACTTTCGACAAGAACTCCTTTCTATGGTCGTTTAATGTGGAATTTTTATCAAGAACTTCTCTCTGTAAGCATTTAATGTGTATATATATTAAAAGTTAAAGAGATTCTATTTGTTAATAATTACTGCTTGCTGATTATTAATAAAGAAGTAACATTATTAAAGACAACATATTTCGGTAAAAAAACAAGACATCATTTTTTAAAAGCAAAAATCTTAATATTTCTTTCTAAAAACTTTACAACCTTAAGTAATCTTCTATGTTGGGTAAAGTTTGTCAAAGGAATCATATAATATCATAATATAAACACAGAAATATTATTATGTAAGATCTATTTATAAATATTACAATTATAAAAATATTTATATTCTGAATATTATTTGATATTTTTTTAATTCAACTAATAATCCATTAAAAGTATTTGCATCGAAGACAAATCATGCGGGGTGAGGGGGTTCTCTCTATTACTAACTGAGTTATATATATATAAACCTTTCCGATATATATGATTCAAATACTTAATTTTTAATTCAAAAATGTATATTATTTATAATGCTAAGTGATATTACTCACAGGTTGGGAGCACTAAGTATATATTGTTACAAGGGCAGTTTTAGAACCATTATCTTTAATCTAATTTTATAAATGGAGTACGGGAGAAGTTAGCATTATTATTATTTGCAAGCTCTAAAATTTGATATTTTTGTTAAGTGAAATTTAATGATACCAGCTTCCTAAAATATGAATATAAACTTTCACAATATTACTTTGGATATCATTTACTGAAAAAAGAAATGAGTGGGTACATGATAGAAGAGTGTTGAGACATCAAATCTCCTTCATAAAGATTTCAAATAACCTGATCTTGAAGGAGAAATAAAATAGATCAACTACAAGTTAGGTATTTTATATTTTTATCCCAGAAAATCAGTATGATATTATGGATTGAATGATTATTTTTTCAGTTATAAAATTATTTAGACATTTGACTAAAATTATTTGTCTTAGTTTTTAGATCATAGGTGTTGGTTGCAAGGATACTTATTAATTTAATGATATGGTTTTTTAGTTGCAGTACCAAAGTATAATTGATGATGATGAAAATATTACCATATTCACGGTTTAATTATGTGATGATCATTCCATATAAGTCTGACCTATTATATTTTACAATGCTTAGTACATGCAGAATAGTTAAAATAGAGTATTATTAATTTAAAAAGAAAGTTACTTTAAAATTAAGTATATATATATATATATATATATATATATATATATATATATATATATATATATATATATATATATTATATATATATATTATATATATATATATATATATATATATATATATATATATTATAAGCTATAGATATAAAAGACATGCTTTGTGGGTCCTTCTGTGTAAGATTTTATTTAGATATTCCAACATTTTGACTTGATTACACAAGCTCTCAACTGAAATATAAATACTATATGATTGTAGAGGCAGTGTAAACAGTGTCTATAAATATAATTGTAAAGTCACTTTAAACTGTTTATAGCACCTCTACAACAATCCCTATATTGCTTCTACAAGTATTGTGTATTTATTTCCCAGTTGACAGCTGGTGTGATAAGTCAAAATATTGAAATATCTAATTAAAATCTTACATGGATAAACCCACAAAATGTCTTATATATATATATATATATATTGTGCACTTTTTATTAGCTCAGTCTATTCTAAAATAAAATTTTGGTGTATAATTTTAAATTTTACAAATACAATAATATTTACTTATTAAAAGAAGACAATAATGACATATTAGATCATAGGATTTGAATCTGGTCTTAGCTAATGGAAATTTATAAATGATCTTAACTCAAGATACACATAGATAATAATCTATAGTGTTGTATATATGCAGATGGATGAACAATTAATATCATTTCATATTTAAAACCAGTGAAGTTTAAATTGTTTTGTAAACAGGATGTGTTATAGAGACCAATAAGTATTGTTTGTGCACATTTGATTTTAAAAAAAAAGAAATTATTTATATTCAAATCTTGCTATATTTAAAAGTACATAAATAAGGTTTAATTTTACAAAATACTGATCTAAAAGTAAAACAGTAAAGTCTATCTTCATTTAATTTCTAAATAATATTACATTTCAATATTTTATTTTTTAAAAAACGATAAATTGTCATTTTAAAATAATAAACCAAAAACTTGCAAAATAAATGATTGTTTCATAAAAAAAAAAGTGGGAAAAAACAACCAATCAAAGAGTTTCAAACAATCTTTTACTATGAAATTCAAGAGAGGGAAAAACGGTTTCTTGATCCTACAGAATAAGTAACTAATTTTTTTTTTTTTGCCTTGTGATATTTTTTTTTTTTTAAAAAAAGTTGGATTAAAAATTCCTAAAATCTTATTATTTGCAAGCAGATAAAGTAATGAATTGTAACTGTATCGATATATTGGATAATTATCATCTTTATGTTTAAACTAATGAAGTAAATTAATTGTTTTCTACTGGGCAGATCAATAATCAATAATTCCCAATAATCTCTTGAAAATTAATATTGAGATGAATAATTAATAAATATATTCACTGAAAAGGAACAATAATTGTGCCATGGGGAAAATGAACTGCAGTAATAAACAAAAGGAAATAAATAAACACCGTCAATATCCAGTAAGGATAAATAAAGGAATAGTAAATCTCTTGGAAACAGTTAAGTATATATATTTAAGATTCAATGGAACTAAATTAGGAAGAGCTGAAAAGTGTTCATTATCATTCTGGCTGCACATAAAATCCTAATTACAATAAGAGATAGAATTATTTACTGTGAGTCATACCAGCAGGAATGTCAGTTTCTATAAAGTTTTAGCTGAAAAATGTTGCACGACACATATATTTTTAATTGAAATCATAAGCGTGCCTTTTACTATAGAGAGAAATATACATTATCTAAAATAAATAGGGCAAGCCATAAGTAAATTTTTATTACTAAACAAAGAACAAAATGAAGGATTATTGTTGCAGTAACTCAAATACCTTGCGCGAATCTTAGGATAAGCAGAATCTTTAGAAAATAGGAAAAATAAAAAAAACGTTATAATAAGTTTATGGAGTGTGGAGCAACTAAAAAATTTAAAATTTTTGTTATACTTTTAGCTGAGAGTTTAAAAGAGAACTTGTTTCTAATGTTGGTATTTATATTTTAATCTATGATTTGTTTGTACAATAGGGGGGGGGGGCTAAATCATTTAATAAGGAATTAATTCAAGTGTTGTTATATTAATAGTTATTTAATAATTAGGTTGAGATTAAAGATTATTAATCATTTAAATAAACAAATATGCTCAATACACCAGTATGAAAGGTATAATAAAGTAATTAACATGATATATATGCAATCTAGAAGGCAGGGTGTGTTTACATGTGCAAATGGATAAACAAAAAGAAAAAAAATGATAGTTTCTTATGTGAAATATAAAAGTATTAATTTTGTCTTGCTTATCAACCTCCAGAATTATAACAATCTTTTTTCCATTGTTTTGTATTATTACTTATTCACCAAATATATATAACTTTAGAACTATTACTATTTTAGAGGTTGAAATAATAGACCATAAATGGGAAAAAACAACAAGAGAGTGATTGTTTAATAAACTGGATGTGTGATATGTATGCACATACATATGGGTAAATATCTTAACATATAATGGGAGATTGTAAATTTTGTTTAATTATAACACTCCTAAGATTAATTTTCTATTGTTATTATAATATATGTATATATGATTTTCTTATAAGTTATTTTAAATTCGATGTTAATGGTAATGTTTATTGTAATCATTTGTAATGAATATTATTAAAATTATTGTTTTAAAAGTTTTATCAAATTCTAATTGTTGCATTTCTTTTCTGGGCTCATTTTCACCACATCACAGAACTCAAAATGTACAGTGGAAATTAAAATGAAAAGTCAATTCAGTTTAGAGCAAATCTAACAGTTTAATAAGCATAAATCTCTTAATAAAGATTTTTTACTTGCTACATGTTGCCTTGATCCCATAGGTCATTGATGACATTGCCAATTACTAAGGTGTATTTATTAATATGAAATTAAATGATACATTAGTTATTAGTGAAAGTATTAGTGTTAATCACAGTTTAGTTAAAATATTATTTTAATATTAAGTATTAAAGAATATAAATATAAATCTTGATTATAGATTTAAACTATAAGCCTTTCTCAATTTGTGCACTATCCATGGAAATCTGTAAAATCCCTCTTGATATTCCATAGATAGTATGAAGAATTAATAAATCAATGATTATCCTGAGATCTCCTTATTATAAAGTTATTCTTGTGATTATTGCCAATCTTAATTATTAAAAATAATATGAATCAAACTTTCTCTGTAATTACCTAACTGATTAATTTAATGAGTGATTGAATTAAACTTAATAGTTATAAATATAATATAATATATTGGATCTTATTGTTAGCCATGAGAGTATGTAGATACTTAATAAGGAGGAGTATCTGGGTATTCTTATGCCATTGAACAAATATTTTGTATTTGTTTAATGTTAAGGGGATGTGATCTGTTTATAGGTAAACAAGTCTCACATTAATTATATTTAAAATATGTCTTATCTTAGAAATGTTTAATCATATAAAAGTAACTTGGGATAAATACTAATCTTTTCTAAATTCAATTGTTACAGTTAAAGAAAATGATCGGTAAATAGTAAGTCTGTTAATAGTACCTAGCCAGAGTAGGACTTAATGTAGGGACTTGGCAACTCTGCTGAGGGTATTACAACCTATAGACAGGCCACAGTATATATATATATATATATATATATATACTGTGGATATATATATATATATATATATATATATATAATGGAAATATTTAAAAACATGTGCAGTTTACACTTACACTTGTAAAAAATCAAACTATAACAATCTTTTCAATTTTCTTACTTAACTATAATTAAGCACTCCACTGGTTGGGTATGAATTGCTATATAATATTTTAACAGACATTATAAGTGAAAATATTTAATGTATGGAGCTATCCATTTATAATTACTCAATTAAACAAAACTTCACTCAGAACAACATTCAATAAAACTAACAGTTCCATGCCAAGGGCTAAGGTAAAACTGTCAGGCTGAGTGCATTCTGAAGTTGATTCCTTGTTTGAATGCTCCTTGAGATCTAATAAACAGAACAAAGCACTGCATTTTATATTTATAGGTTTAAAAAATATTTTTTTACTTATTCCTTATTCAAAATTAACCCAAATTCGCAACTTAACCTGAGTAGCCAAAAAATAAACTTTAAAACACTGCCAATGTTTTCACTGCTACAAAAAGACTTCTGAAGTATAAATAACTACAAAATAACAACATATTTAAACTAAACATTACTTAAAATTTTACTTGCCTCCCATACACCCTTAATATTTAAAGAACTTTTAAATAAGTTAATTGCTTCAAAATCATACATTTTTAATAATAAAAACTCATTATTTCTTATATTTGATTTCTCTCAAAGAAAACTATCTTATCTTCATCAAAATTATAGTGTGGTATGTATCTTTTTCATGGATATATAAAACAGAAGTAAGATATTTATTTCTAACTTCTACTTTTAGATACTTTAGTTTTTTCATTTAAGCTCAAACTACTCTAAACTATATATACCTTCTTATAAAAGCAAGGGATAATATACACTTTTCCAGGAATTGTCTTTCTACCAAAATGTTCTTTGTATTATTTAAGAAATTATTCAAATTTCCAAGCATTTTTAGACAAATTACTACTTGTACATATAACTTTATAAGAAGACAATTTAAATGACAAAGGCATAAAATCATATTTTTCTTTATTTCTTGCATCATTACACATATTATTACTATTAAATAAAATACGTTTAACAAATTTATCCATACAGCCAACACTCAAATAATCTTTATAAAATTGACCTTTTTGAAACAAAGCTACCCCATTTGAGTTATTTAATCTGTTATTTCTATAATAATAGTTTATTAAAGTAGCTACTTTATGAGATACAGATTGATAGCTATCAGGTTTAGTTATAGACCGACAGCAATCTATCTATACCTTAGAAAGTAACAGCTTTAAGAAATTGTTGTTATAGAAATAAGAGATTAAATAATTTAAATGGCATAGCTTTGTTTTAAAAAGGTCAATTTTATAAATATTATTTGAATGTTGGCTACATGGATAAATTTGTTAAAAACATTTTTTTAATAGTAATAATATTTGTAATGATGTAAGTGTTGATAAAAATATGATTTTATTTCTTTGTCATTTAAATTGACTTCTTATAAAATTGTATGTAAAAATAGTAATTTGTTTGGCAATAAAAAAATTGCTTGGAAAGAAGGTATTGCTTTGAATAATTTATTAAATAATACAAAATACATTTTTGATGGAAAAACTATTCCTGGGTATGTTGAGTTTAAAAAGTAGGGTTAGAAATAAACATCTTACTTTTGCTATATATAATCAAAAAAAATACATATAGATCACACTATTAATTTTGAAGAAGTTAAGGTTGTTTTCTTTGAAAAAAATGAGATAAAAAGAATTAAACAATCTTTATTATTAAAAAATTATGATTCTGAAGCAATTAATTTATTTAAAAGTTTTTTTAATATTAAGCATGTATGGGAAGTCAATGGAATTGTGGGCAATGTTTAGTTTAAATGTTATTATTTTGTAGTTCTTTAAACTCAAGAAGTCTGCTTATAGTTGTGATACAATTGGTAGTATTTTAGAGTTTATTTTTTGTGTATGGTTGGGTTATGAATTTGGAGTAATTTTGATTTATTGACTTGTTTAACTTTAATATATATATATATATATATATATATATATATATATATATAAATATAAATATATATATATATGGAACGGTGGGTGTATTACAATATATATATATAATATCAATGGTAATGCCAAACAAATAAATATAAAATTTTAAAAGACCCCACATGGATAAAAAATTCACCACCACCCTCTGTGAAATAAATATATTAGTCCATATTTTGAAAAATGAACTCTAATGTATTTGTTTTACAGAGGACAGTGCTGGATTTCTTAATTATGTGGAAGCATTTAATATATATTGTGACCTTAGGAATGTGGGAAGTTCACATTGTGCCAATTTTGATCAGGGGTATCTAATAGACAAAAAAATAACTTAGTATATAATTTGGTTGAAAAGTTTTCAGGATGTTAGTTATGGTGTACCAATCATTAATATTTTTCTTTATGTATATCTAATAGTGGAAGAGAGAGATGGATTATATCAGTAATTGTTGGTATGAGAGCCAAGCCAGTGAGAATAAATATTGTTTATCTGTAAGGCCATAATGAGTGCTTATTCATTAATTTTCTAACCTATTGCTTATTGCCATTCTAACATTTGACTTGTATATGTGGGTGTGGGTATGTCCAGTCACATCATCTCACACTTCTCACTTTATTCATATTTTTAATTATCACTCAGGATATCCATCTTGCAATAACATTATTTATTTGCCATAGAAATTGCTAATAGCTCAGTTATTAATAGACCTCTGGATCAATGGAGAAACAAACACACACACACAATTAGTTAATATGATTTTTTTATTAATTATTTATTATATAAAATCTTGCATTTAAAAAAATGTAAAAGTTATTTATTTCATTTATTATTAATATTTGTAACTTAATATTTTTTTTTTGTTTCAAAAACTCTATTCCTAACATTTTTTTTGCAAGCAATAAGTTCTTGCATATTGTTAGTCTCATTATAACTAAAAAGAGAGAGGTGTGGCTAAGTACACAGAAGACTTCAGAGAAAGAAAAGTTTAGAGAAGGCGAAATATTTTCTAAAAAAAAAAATATAATAAAACAAATGAACTTTTTATTTTCATTGGATTCTCTACTCTTTTTTGCTAAGGAAACTTCTTGTATACTGCTCAAGCATAAAGGCTAATGTGTAATTGTGAAGGACACATGATAATATTATTCAATATGGAAGGATAAACTTTTAGAGTTACACCAGTTTCTAATTTTTATCAACTAACAATTTGAACTTATTTTATTCATAATGCATAGATAGTATTTAAACAAATCGCTAATACAATTTTACTATATCATATTTATAATAAATAGTGTGACACTGGAATTATGTAAAATAACAATAATAATAATAATAATAATAATAATAATAATAATAATAATAATAATAATAATAATAATAATAATAATAATAATAATAATAATAATAATAATAATAATAATAATAATAATAATAATAATAATAATAATAATAATAATAATAATAATAATAATAATAATAATAATAATAATAATAATAATAATAATAATAATAATAATAATAATAATAATAATAATAATAATAATAATAATAATAATAATAATAATAATAATAATAATAATAATAATAATAATAATAATAATAATAATAATAATAATAATAATAATAATAGAAACATTTATGCTGAACTATGTAATGGGATATTTTATTGACTCTTATTTAATAAATTTTCTATTTATATTGTGTTAAATAAGCCTTAAAAAAAGAGAAATTATTCACTCTAATATTTTACATTATTGGAATAAGTATGTACACTAAATTACCTTACCATTCACACCCATATAGGAGTGATAGAATGCGTAACTTAATGATATATTTATCAGAAATCTGCATAAACATGGATGACCAAATAACCCTGATCTTGATCATTATGAAAATGTACTAAATGTTGAAAATTTTAAACCAAACAGAGTTTATGAAAAATAAATTGATTCAAATACATGCAAAAGTTGCTTATAATGTCCATTAGAAAATACTAAGAATATTGGAGGTTATTGCTGTCTTTGCCAAGTTCACATTTAACCTGCAAAAATAATATTTTTATATTTTAGTGTTTGTCTATACATCTTATCATTGTGAACTAAGCATGTGTTTCTGCTTTAAAGTTTCAAGTATGAACTAAAAAAAAAATAAAAATAAAATGGAATAACTTTTATTTTAATGACAGAAGGTTTGATATATGTTAGATCTATAGATGTATTTATTTATTTATTTATTTTCTTTTATGTCTAATTTGATATTAATTTGGTTTATTATTATGTACTTATATGCCTATCTCCTCTAGAACGTCTCAGAGATTTTGGTATAAGTTATACCAAATGGGTAATATTTTTCGTTTTGTTGTATTATGTAAAATATTATATATTCCCATGCTCATATTATTGGTGCAAATTGCATGCTTTATCATCATTCATTAGTAGGTAATAGGAAATAGATACATGAAAACATTTATGCCAGTATTGCTGAATGGGTCAGACTTATTGGATAGTATTTACACTAATTTGAAATTCGATGTTCATAATTTTTCATAGATAGTTATTTCAAATGAATATTTTAGTGATTTCTGTAATATACTTGAAGTTGGATTTATAATTTAGTGATTAGCTCATTGTACCATCCGTATTGTGAAGTTTATTCATTCTACAAGTCAACCGATGAAAAATATAATCAATAAAATGCGGAAAATATAATTAATAAAATGCGTTGTGATTGTGAATTTATAAATGCGCACACATTCGGAGATATGATAAACCTAGAGATATAGAAGGAGACCATCGCTGGAATTGTAAGTTGTAAGTAGCTGGTCAAATCATATCACCCACATTATCATTATTTCATTTATTATTATTACTGGAAATTCATCCTCCCGGTATGAATGTTATATTATATTACGAAATTTTACTTTATTTAAGGCTAGTTTTAATAAAATTATTACTTAATCTCATATAGTAAATATAGATTTGTAGGCATACGGGAATAATTTAAATGATATTAATTGATTATTTGATATCGATTTCTTAGTTCATTGAGAGCACATAATGGGAATAGATGATATAAACATTGGTACCTGAATATAGAATTATTTTGTGTTGCTAATAATTTAATAGAGTTATAAATATTATTGAAATAACAGAAAAGAGGAAGGGCCTCCAAATATTAAGTATTATTTTATTTTATTTAAATGTTATTTAGTCAAGTTTATAGTTAATGTGAAATTACTGTTAAATCACCATCAAGGTGTTTGTAAAAGAATGGGTCTTGTAATAAATGTTTGTTTGGAGTAAGATTCGCTCTGAATTATTTTAACATGTACGTTCCATTGACCATTTCCGCACGCATATATGCTCAACATAATATAGTTATAATATTTATCAGTTTAATAGTAAATGCAATCTATCCTCGATAACACTGAATTAATTGATCTAAACATTGTAAAATTCCAAGAATAGATTATACCTTATTTAAAACTGTATTACCTATCAGTTTAATAATATATGCCATTTATTTGGATAACATTGAATTAATTGATCCAAACATTGTATAATGTCAAGATATGGATTTTATCTTGTTTAAAGTAGATAGTGATGTGAGATAAAAATGTACCCATCCTTATAATTGTCTATTTTTTTATTTTATTGTAATAATTGTTAATTTCACAACAATCCTCATTATTTAATAGTCATCTTATATTAGGATTGACTTATTATTCATATAATAGAACACTGAGATTATTTCATGATTTAAATAAACATTGATATAGCTGTGGAATCTAAATTAAATATCAGTAGATTGATTATTGTTATAGTGATCCCAATTATATTAGATGAGTGGAATGATTGGTCTAATATGTACTTGGATGGTGAGAGAATTGAAAATAGGATGCTTTTTGATTTAATCCGCAAATTGCTTTCTTTTGATAACTTAAATAAGTGCTTATAATATAACTAAATAAGCATTATAATTATTATTTATAAATGCTTCTCTCATTTCCATTTGCATTCTAGATGACCACGATACTCTATAATCCCCAACTGAGCTAAGCTGTAGATTAATAGTATAATAAAAGTCTTATTCATAGGTAGAGAACATAAAATATAAATTTATTCTATCTTGTATAGAATTGGGACTTGTGCATTTATTTGTGCATGAAGTGATGTAGGTGAAGATTGTAGAGGTTACAATATATACAGAATTATTTCCAGGAGCTAAAAATATAATAGATAAATAACTGATATTTCAGTACAATAACAAGTACTTTCATTAGAGCTCTTTTGTCAAATCATAAAAGTCTGTGTGGTGAGATTTAAAATAATTATTTTTTTGTTACATTCTCTTCATTCTTAAATCTACTTATTTAGAAATTTTGAAAATTATTTTATTCTCAAATAGCTTTTTCCAATTATTGTTACTTTTTTTAATTCACACTTTTCATTTATACTGTTAGGTCTTTTAAAAATCTCTATAGCTTTTCTTAACAGTCTCTGATCATATTCCTCAATTTTTTGCCAAATTTGTTTTTTTTTTTTATATTAAAATTGGTATCATGTTATATTTAATTTATGATACACAAATTTATTTCTGACTCCAAATTTTTGTTCATTGTAATGTGACTTAATATTTGTCAGATTATAGATGAATTTTTGGATTAGAAAAATTATTTTGTACAGTTTATTAAATATTGTTTAATTTTATAAAATATTTGTATAATAATTATTTAAAACCCAAATAATACATAAATCCATTTTGAGTTTGGTTATGTATATAAATTAGTAAATTTGACTGTAGTGTTGACAAAGAAAACTATGATTGATAAGGTGATCATGCCTTGTGATAATGATTATGTATTCATTACTAACACTGAATTAGCATCTTTTGAGATATTTTAAAAAAAATATAAAGCAATTTTAATAATTTAAAGTAGGATTTTATAAATTTATTAGAAATAAAATGTATTTTTTAGCATTATAAAAATAAATTTCAATCAAAGAAATTGTAAAATTTTCAGAGTCCTATACTTAGGCTGTTATCTTGCCTATGATTAAATAATGAAAATGTTTTTTGTTCTCATGACAAATTCACTTTTTCAATATTTGTAAAGTTCAAATATGTTTTTTAGAATGTTTTTATTTCTAAACTTAAATTACTAAAAATCAAGTGAAATTTATTGAGGTTTAGTATAGAATAAGAGTTTATACTGAAATCAAAGTTTGAACATTTAAGTAGCTTCATGACTGTCAATAGGGAATGGCAATGTTTAAGACGGCTAAATTGAATTTAGATTTAACACCTGAGATTTTCATAAAAAACAATCAACTCTAATGTATTTTGATATGGTTTTAAAACATTAATATTTATTATTGTTATTATTATTACCAGGTGCACCTGACCTTGGAAACACTACCTATTTTAATAGGTTGCTTTAAGATTTTTTAAAAAAATTAATGCAAATTAAGCAAAATATTTTAATAATTACTGGTTATTAATGGTGGAATGACAGCATTATGGGCAAATGTAATAGTTTTTTTCAATTGGTTGATTTAACATTTTTTTTAAAGATTTAATGTAATGTAAACAAATGATTTTAATATAGAAATAAGTGAAAGAAATTCACAATTAAATAAAACATGTTTGGAACAACCCAGTCTGTTTGGTACAGTTCAGAAATTAACACGGTAAGGCATTAATAAAGCTAAATTAAAATTTAAACTATTAAAATATAACTGTTGTATTTGATATGAGAGTAATGGCCAATTTTTACAACTTACTAATTGTGGCATGATTATGAATTTGACACATGACAAGATGGGAATTTGAAGCATGATAGCCTTCCATGGGACCATTCATACATTTACCAATTATTCAACAGAGAAATTAGGAATTATATATATATTCTAACCTTCTCTTGTGCATCCTCACTTCAGAATAGGATATGATATAAAATAAAATGAGTTCTATCTCAGTTAATAATTAATAAATAAAATATTCAGCATTAAAATTAAAATGTTTCACTAGCTCAAATTTAAAATACAAATAAGGTTCAGTTTATAAAAATAAATTAAATAAATATTTAATATTTTCATGAGACTTGAAGTGAAAATACAGGTGACAAGATAGATTACATTGAGCCAATATCCCACAGGATACTACCTCAATGGCATAAGAACACTATCCCCCCTTATTACTATTCCAAATAACAAACTCATAGTATTCTTACGACTTTAATAACTTCTACTCATGAAGATTAAACTAATAATTAAATCTTAATCTTCTATTTAATAATAATCTAGCTCAAATAAAATAATATCAGGTTCATAAAGTTTATTCTAAGTCAATAAAAATACTGTAGCAAAATATGAGAAGGGATTTTATGTCATAATCTACTACACTGAAACTAATAATAAATAATAATAATAATAGTAATAATATTCTTCATTGTTTAACTACTACTAGATATCTTCTCTTTTCGTTATATTTTTATTACCATAATAAAATAATAGAATAATTTTATATAATCTTTTACCTTCATGTAATAATATAATAAATACATGGCAGCATATGATAATCTGATAAACAAAGGATGTGTGGCAACTGATAGCATATAATTCAGTATACTATTATGATAACTGATTTATGACCAATAAAACAATGAAAAATTAAAATTATTTAATTAAAAGAATACCAATAAATATTTAAATTCTTAAATAATTCTCTATTTATCTTTTGTGCAAAATTATATATTTGTTTCAATTGTTATGAATATATCTTGATTTCATGCAGTGAAGTGGAGAAATAAATAATCCAGACGCAAAAATTTTGAAAACAAATTTTAACAAAGTTTATTAACAATAACAAATAAAATAAACAATTTATGTACATTATTTACAATGGATATCCTTATTTTATTCTTACATTTTTATCTACTAAGTTATATAAAAATAGTTTATAGTTTAGTTATATCTTTATTTATACTTAAGACAAAATATAAAAAAAAATGTTACCATTTGGTTTCTCATTATGGGTAACTTATTATAAATATATTTACTTATTAGCAGAATATTTCATCCTTAATATTATTAAACTATCCTATTTTTAAAACATTCATAGGAAAACATTCTACAGAAAACAAAATTAATTTTATAATGAGTATGGATTTCTTAAAATATTAAAAAAAATTCATCTTGCAAAGTCAAAGATGTTACATAAAATATTCATCCAAAATTCAGTACTAGATTTTAATGTTTTATCACACGATGTTTACTAATCATAATACATTCTTATTTAGCCTTACTTTAGTATGATATAAGTGTAATAATCAATATATTCCTGTTATTCAATGAACAAAAATATACTATGCATATTGCTTATATAATTTACTTTGTACTATTGTATTTTAAAAATATGCAATACTTATTTTTCTTCAAAAAAATAAAGCATTCAAAAATAATCAACATTCTAAAGAAAATATCTTGTTTAGATACTCTATTTTAAAAATTTATATTTCATTTCCGAAAATAAATTCAAAATATATTCTATGATTCTTTCCTTTCCTTAGGATACTTTGGACCTTCAATTTCAAGTTATAAATTCTATTCCTTCTAAGCAAATAAACCAATCTTATACAAAACGATAGCATAACCTAAGTTCTAAATTATTTATCATTTCTTTTCAAAATATCTTACTGAACGATGCAGTTACATGAAATAAAGATAGCAAAACAGATGTATAGGATTTAAGGAAGAAAGCTAGAGTATCACTCTTAATATATCTCAAAAAATCATGGCACAGTGCAAAGAGGTATGACCTTTACCTGTCTAATAACCTCTAATACATGAACGATGTTAAAGCTACTTCTTCAGCTTTATTTAAAACATCAAATATTTAAAGACATATAAAACACTGTCCAAATAAAATGTGTATCAGTCATAGGGCTTTGTTAACTATGCTGATAACCACATAAAGACTAAATATTATTTCTATTCCTTATCATATCCTATTTTTTAAAAAAAATACATCATCTTGGTTTCCTGCTAACTATAGTACTTCCAAGCCACTATCTCAACATTATTTCTCAAGATTTTTCTACATCTTACATCGATAAATAACTATCTGCATTTACAAAACAATAAATAAAATTCATTGATAGTTTAAAACAATTTCACTGTTCCATAAGAAAAGTTTGCTTACTTCATTATTCTATATGTCTAATCATATACAATCTACTTAGACAATATTTGAATATCCAATAACATGAAAGTTCTAAAAGAATCACATAATTATTTGTTATTATGTTGAATTATATCACTAATATATAAAAAAAAATAATCATCGTATGCATATTTTCAAATCAATCCTATCTCATAATGTTTTTTTAAAATGTTGTATGAAAATGCGTTACACATAATTAAAACTTTTACACTTCATTCTTAGATTCATAGATGATCTAAAGAAAACAAAATATATATTATAAATTATTAATAGTTATTATTATTACCAAATAACCCTTTTTATCTGGTCATCATTTTTAGTAGGCTTCTTCCATCCACTGGATATAGAAAAACATTGCATACATAAACGAAAAGACACATCCATATGTTTTATTTAAAAATATTCTTATCTAAATTATTAGATTATATTATAAATTTTATGTTATTAAGAAATTAATGTTTTATGTTTTCCTAATCTTATAAATAGAAAAATTTACATTTAACTAAGTTAGTAAAATAAAAATTTAAAACTATAATTACGTCTTCACTTGACCATAGTTCATGATAAAATCCAAAATATTTATTATTTTCTCTAGAGTTTTAAAATGTTCTCCTCCAAGTGCGTTAAAGTTTAAAAATAAAAATAATTATTAATCCATTTAGTAAAATTTATAGAAAATAATCCTGGGTCTTTACTGTTCAGAATGAAAATTATTAAACTGTAATATTAAAGAATTATTCCCACAAAGTTTATTCAATATTCTCTGATGCATCACTCTGTTCAATTTAACTTAAGTTATCCAGTAAACTTTTACACAATATTTGTATTTTCATGGATCCATCCTTTATTTATCTACTATATGTTCATTTTTTTTATATAGGTTTTATTTCTTAATAAGTTCTTTTTAATTCTTGTAAAATATATATTTAAAAAAAAATGTTTCCTTCAAAAAGGACTAAACATTCTATTTCTTTCATTATATTTTATGATAACTCATACGATATAAATATCTTATTCTTTTTTTAAAAAAAAAACTCCTGGATAAGCTTATAAATAATGCATCACAAATTTTTTTTTAGACGGCAAATAGTTTTCTGTTTAAGCTTCCAGCATAATGCCCAAATTATTTTTATATGAGTTAGAATAATCCTCCGGTTGAGCATAAATAAAGCTGTATTATAATTTAAACATATTTTATTTCGTAGTATATCCATTTTTATTGTGTAGTTTAGGTTAAACTTCAGATAAAATACTCCTGGCAAGTAACTTTTAAAAAACTAGAAAATCATTTCCACGAAGTTTCTAAATATATTATTTTTTAAAACTCTCTTTTGCAAAATACTTTAAAATTATCAATTAGTTTTTTGCAGATAAAGTTATAAGAAAGTACTAAAAAATTGACTAAAATAAAAATTTAAAAATACTATCTCTTTGATAGCTATAATTTACCTTTCTCTGGTTTCAATACATTATTAATCTCCCTTTATACCCCCGTGCAATTCATATTTATAGTCTGTAAGAATACCTCTTTTGATTGGTTGATTCTTACTTTTAGCTTGAGAACAAATTTACATATATTTTTAGTTTTACAGAATTATATTTGAAAATAAAAATTTATGATGTAATAACTCAAAATATTATTTAAAATATTACTTTCAGATTGATTATTACTTTATCAAAATTATTTAATCATTTAAAATAACTTTTAAAATAACTTTAATAACCTATTACATTCTTAATATTCCATTTATCTAGTTTTATTTAAACAAAATATTTAATTTTTTTTTTTTTTATTAACTGTATTCATCTTTATTACATCATTTAAGCATGTTATACAATAGTTAACTTAATATTTATTATTATTTGCTTTTATGATAGGCAATAATTCTATCCAATTCTATAATATAACTTTTAAAATATTTTAAACTTTGTTACTTTAAATACAAACAAGCATGTGTGTGAAAGTATGAAGTATACAAGTCACATGATTAATAACTTTGACAGACGATTTTCAATCTATTTCTCTGCCTAGACTAATAAAATTGCTACACTTATTATATTTAATAATATAATTATAAAATTTGGAAGAACAATTTAGAAAATATAGAATTAAATACAATTCTCACCATCATAAAGTTTATTTTTAAAATATATTATATTAATTTTGACTATTAAATATGATTATAAATTTAAACACTGTATTTATTAACTTATCAGTTTTAAACTATTAAAATCGAATTTATTAAATATACTTTTAATATTTATAGCTGTGTTATTTAATATGGCCAGCTTTTACAACCATATGAAACAATATTTTAAGCTTTATTTAACTATTTTTAAATGATTCGTTATAATTTTATATACTACGTATTTTCTTTAGCTTCAAATTGTACTTTATATTATAATTGACAAGCTATAATTAACATATTAAAATAACATTCTAAAATTTAAAATTTTTAGTAATTGACTGAGATGGACTATTACTGGCCTATAGAAAAGGGCACAATATATATTATTATTGTTGTTGTTATTATACATTCATAAGTATTTTATGTATACTTTTTATCGATTATACTTATAATTGTAGGTAAATATTAGTGAAATTAACATTTCATGTAATTATTTATATATATGAATCATACATAAACCATAGTAAAATATAAAATTATATAGAAAAGAACATGCTGACAATTAATAATTGGTATGCAATTAATATTTGAATTGGTTTTCCATGCAGTCTGTCATTTATCATGTATTTGGTAGTAAAATCTTGTAGTCTTGCATTGGTGGTCGAGAGGTCAGCGCGACTGCCTTGCACTTGCAAGCAGTTGCCCGGGTTGCGGGTTTGTGTCCCGGCCGATGCTATGACACTTAAAAAAAAAAGCTTGTATAAGAAATTTTCAATATAAATGTATAATAATTATTAACTCTTCTACACATCTTTGTTGGATATATATATATATTCTTCAATAGTCTTTATTTATTAAAACTTTTTTAAATTAGATTACTGATCGAACATGTAATTTTATGTATCATTACGCTGGTTTTATTGAATATAGGTAAAATGGACTCTGAACTTAAATTTACTATAGAAAAAAATAAATGACAAGATCAATTATTTTTATATGAAATAAAGAATTAAAATCTATTTTAACCTTTATAGAAAGCAAAATATATGTACAAGAAAGAATATAATCATGATTTTTTAACAAATTACTATTGCAACATTGATTTTACATATAAGAAAAATGTTCTTGATATAAAATACAAAGAGAAAAAATTTATATTCTAACAATAACTTTTAAAAATAAATTAACCAACATAAAAAAATAATAACTGATAAATAATGACTTTTCTTTAAAGTTTTTAGAAAGAATAATTATTACAATTATGAAACGCATATAAATACACACAAAAGAATCGATATTATACATACATATGTAAAACTAAATTAATATAAAAATGAGTAATCTAAAAACGCATATATTAAACAATATTTATAAAAATGCTTTGAGAAATTTGTGATCTATGCCAAATGAAGAGTATTTGAATTACTAAAAATTCATGATGGAGGTTCAATTCCAACTTTTAATATGTTTAAATATTTGTTTGAATGGATGTAAAAGAATTGGGTTAAAGTTAATGCAAAATATAAATATATAAATAATTATTTCTAATCATTGAAATTTAAGACTTGTATAATTAAGTATCTTAATAAAACGATAGACTTATGATGCAAAGCTTCAAACGGGACCTCAATTAAGAATACAAAATTTAAGTTTGATCAATAAAGCACAAATGTTATTACTCATTCACCCAGTTACAGATTATTTTCGTGTAGTCTATTTATTGCACATAATAATGGTGTATTAATTTTTTTTCTCTAACCAGCTATTATAAACTACTATTAAACAAAAAAAACATACTTTCTATATAGAAATGAGTGATTCCGAGTTGAAGGAAATTTACAAAACTAGTTTAAATTAATACATTGTAAAGGCTTATATAAAGGATTCAAACTCAGACTTTCACGTGATCTTCAGCTCTCCATGCTATCTCATATTGCTGACCCACCTGATCATACACATGTCGAATCACTTATATATTGCATTATATATGTGTAGGTGTGTGTAAGCTTGTACGGTGTATTAATTTACATATTAAAAAAATAGTGCGTTAAAAGTCTGCCCATCTCTCGCATATGTATGTAAATGGATTATTCTCCAGAACATGAGGGGTCAGAATGACTAAATGGTCAACATGGGTCGGATGACAACCTTGGCACTAACGAGGGTTTTGACATTCCATCATCAGATTTTCAATGAAGTGGATGGCTGAAGAGTTGTGGGTTGAAGTAGTTTGAAGCCTGTCCATTAAAATATGAAGATTGGCTATCTTAATATAAAGCTGAGCACTGATTTTATGTATGTGTGGAGAGAGTAATCTGGACCAACTGATGATTGCTGGTTTAGCATGAAATATATATATTGATGATTATTTATTCTTTCAACATGTGTATGATTAGGTGGGTCAGCAATAGGAGATGGCATGGAGAGCTGAGGATCGTATGAAAGTCTGAGTTCGAATGTTTTATATAAAAGTAGTTTAAATATATCTAATGAGTTATTTGTAAATTGAATGTAGCAGTTGCATTTAGATTATCATTAGAATTAAAAAAAATAACATGCTATATAAAAAGTGTTACTGACAGCATAATCACAAGAACCACAAAAAAAAGGACAATTATTCATACAAAAATGCAGATAAAAACTTAGAATATACATCAGAGTTCTTAGATCATGGAAGAATATGGTCACAGATTTGATTTACAAAATGTCAATCTATTATGTTCAGAATGCGACAACATAAAGAGAAAATGGGAGGTTTTGTACATTACAAAAAACATTAGAACTAATAGCATCCATTTATTATACTCATCCAAAATTCAAATTAGCTAATTTATATATTAAAAATAACAAATAGATACTATAAAAGCAGCAAATGAAATAAAATAATATCATTACAATTATTATGATCAGCGATGAAAATGCACTAAGCCAAACAGAAAATTGATGAAACAAGACATTATTAGGAATATTAATATAAGTATGCAAAGTTATTAAAAATTAATGATGAAGAGGAAATTAAACTATACACATAAGTCATTAAAATCAGGCAATAGACCTAATCAAATGTATATATTTTACTTTTTATCAGACTCAAATTTAAAATTACAATTATTGAAATATAAAAGCATTTAAGCCCCCCCCCCTATATATATATACCCTTTGATACTTTATGTTAAGTTACATCCTAATATTAAAGAATGTAGCAGTCATTTTATAATTTATAGAATATCTGCTTGTTTTTATTTATAAAGAATAATAAATTACTAATACGCTAAAACTAATTGCGTTACGGTGAAACTTTTAAATTTATTAATTAGTAGGCTTTTTTTTTTTTTTTATCTATTCTATCTTTTAGACTTAGCGCTTTCAGAGCCCTTGCAGCTCTATATTCATAGTCCTTTTCATATTGTTAACTATATGCAAATCCATGCAAATTGCTTATATCATCTATTTTTTCGAAATCGCGAAGCACGTGTCCTTTCTGCTTATTGCTCTGGCATCGCTGGTAATGAAACATGCTTCTTTGACCTTCCTCTTGACATCGTTTCTTTCTGTGCATACGATGTCGGCTTTAGAGGACTCAAATTTGTGGTTGTGTTCCTGCTGATGGTCAGAAAATACTGAGCTGCCTTCTTTTTTGGTTGTAGCTCTTGTGTATACATATTTATGCCTAATAAATTATGGAAAAAAAATAATAATAAATTTTAATGTCTTTTTTCAGTTCTAAAGTCAAATTTAATCCTGATATTTTATTTAACTCTTTAAAAATATCATTAACGTCTCATAAAGGTGCCATCCATATACAATACAGATACACAACTTTTATCATGATTCGCTATTTGAACAACTACACATTTTTTCCTGCCAAATGCTAAAGTACTAATCTCTGTTGCAGTCAAGTATCTCGTAGGTCAAATGTAAAAAAAGTATATATATTATTATTGATACATTCCATACATTGTGTTAATTCTCATTTATATTTATCAACATTCTATTTTAAAAACAGTTCATCAATTATTTTTATTAAATCTATTATCAGAAGCATGCATTTCTGTTTGGTTCAATAATATCATTGAATATTCACCTGTTGTTATCATCATCATCTTAATAAGTTCTACAAATGTAAGCAAAAATTTGATTTCAAACTTACCAAAAAATAATATCTCTTTTAATATTTGCTTCATAATAATATATAAATTTAAAGTCAGTCATAACTCTAAATAGAATCTTAGATAAAAACATCATTATCATCATAATTTTTAACCATTATATACTTTCTTTAGAATGAAAGTCTCTCCAAATTTAATTCAATTTTTTTTCAAATCCCAATCTCTTCTAATAACTCAACATAAAATTTTCCTATTTTCTACAACCATTTCTCATGTAGTCTGTTTCTAAGTCATTTGCAATCTATTGAGATCCAGGTTTAAAATTTTATTTATCTGTCTATGCACTCTCATAGTTTTTAGGAATAATGACATAGACTTATTTCTGTTTCTTAATTCATTTGATAATGCCATGGATACCTATTGTCTTCTCGTGCATGTATTTTAATTTCAATCACTTCTTGTTACTCCTAACATATCTGTCTCCACTATGGATTGAGCAGTTTGAAGTTTATTCATCATTCTAACTTCACAATGTTCCACAAGCCCGTTATTCATTTTCCAATTTTGGCAATCTTCTTTTACTTGAAAATGATCTGCAGTTATAAGTCCTAAATAAAATTTCATTATTAAATGACAGTCTGAGTTATTTGTTTTATTGACAACTAAAAATTAATTTGGCTGGTGATTTCAAATGCATCTGGGAATAAAAATACTAATTTATGTTTACCAATCATGATAGTAATTATCCTATAGAGAAAAAAAGCATATACACATGTATTCATCTTGCTTTCAAGAAATAATTGTTATTTCAGTTAAAAACTATAAGTCAACAGAGAAGAAAGACCACAGTTATTATTTTTATTTTAAACTAATTTGTCCAGCTCAGTTTTTGTAAGACCTCATAAAAATGAAAGTGTCTATTCTAGGTTATAAGAAAACTCTTTGATGCATCAATTGGAAATTTAATTATCTTAATATAAATATTAGACATTATGGTAACTCTAATTATAAATTGGAGAGTATAAATTGAGTGAATATATGACAAGCAGCAATAAATTAATATTTTTAATTAATAGTGAGTATATTAAACATATAAATATAATTTACATTAACCTATATTTATAAAGTCATTTAAGTCGTAATCTTTAAATAGATGATTTTAAAATAAATTAATAATTTGCATGTAATTTTAAAATATACTCATATTTACCGTACCTAATCATTATTTAAATATAGAATTTTTAAATATTTAAAAGTTACATTTAAAATGTTTTTCTTTTTTTTTTAAAAAAATGTATAAATGTAATTATTAAAATTTAAACATAATCATTGTTTAAAACATATTTCTATTTTCAATTTTTATATTGAAAATATATACATTATATTAAATAAATATAAATTTGAATTAAAATAAACAAACTATTGAAATTTCGAAATTCTAAAATGCCATTATAATAATATACTGAAATAGAATATATAAATAAATAATGTGTTATACAATATATACATATTTATCAGTATATGAACATATTTTGTGTGATGATTGTCTTTTACTATCAGTAAAGATGTTACAACATGTTAAAGCTATGTTTTTTGTAGAAAAAATAAATAGATGAAGAATAATTGGGAATAGAGAAATTACAATAACTCAATCAAGAAACATTGAGCAACATGGATACTAATAAAACCCATTGAGAATTATAGCGAAGATGTTATAAGAATATAAATTAATAAATTGTGAAATAATAACAGTCAAATAAAATTGAATATCCCATATAGCCCATGTGTTACAAAAAATATATTTAGGAAATATAGTTTATGTTAGCCTATTTATGTATATGGTTACTGAAGTTTGAAAAATCTAATAAATAATCATTCTTTTCTGGAATGAAATTTTAAAAAAAGCTAATTAGAATTATAATAATGGGGATCTTGAATAAAATATTAAGAGAGTTATTTCTGTGATAAATTTTAACAAAACCTTAATAACAGCTGCAAGAGTTCATTTTTCAGGAATATTGAAGGCAATTCATTCCAGATTGGAATAAGACACCAATGTTTTATATATATATATATATATATATATATGAATATTTGTAAATACAGTAATTAAATAATTAAAAATTTTATCCACTTACAAGCACTTTCGATTATCCAGATTATTAAGGGTATATGAGCACTGATGATTGCTGTTTTAGCATGAAATACTTTTATTGGTGATTATTTATCTTTTTGACACATATGTGTTCAAGTATATCAGTGTTATGAGTTAGAGTGGAGAGTGGCGGGTCGTGTGAAAATCTGTGCTCATATACCCTATATATTACATATATAGACACAGGTATATAATAAACCTGTGTTTCAGTTACTACATTATTAAGGTAATCGAAAGCGCTCCTAAGTGGATAAACAATGTAATTATTTAATTACTGTATTTACAAATATTCAGTTATATAATTACATATATTGCTTTGGAAAAAATATAGACATCGAATAATAATATTATTATATATATGACCAAAAATTTTAAAAAATGATGTCAAACTTTAAACATCTCTGAATAATGCTAATAGAAAACAAAATTGAGAGAGAATCAAAAACAAAACTTTAAAAAATTACATATAATCATATTTTAATAAACATGGAAGTTGTAAAAGCATTTTTACAATAAGTAGTAAATTCTACTACTATTTATTTTAGATATCAAATTTCTAAATCTATGATTGAGACAATGAAAAAAAAACAAGAAAGCTAAACTAAAGAATTTATTTTTATAATATTCCCTTAGTAACAATCTATAAAAACATTTGTTATTAGGGAATTTAGCTTGTTTTGATGGCTTTAAACAATGAAAAATTAAAAAATAAATAAATTCCTTTTAGTATTTGTAAAATAATTAGATCTAAAACAAATGCATAGTTGGCAAAAGTAGTCTCCAACATTATTAATAAAGAAACAAGGTAACTATTTTAAAATTGGCATAACAGTAAAATTATAACGCTTTTAAAACCAAATAAATTTAACAGTGATGCTAAAAATAACTACTGACATGATTATTTTATATTCTTTTAAATTGTTTAAAACAATCATATTGATATGGATAGTCACAGTTCTATAGGTCAGGCTGAACTTAAAACGAAAAGAATGATTGTTATTTATCTATATATCCATGTACCCACCCACAGACCTACCTATCTATCTACCTACTGACTGTCTGACTGACCTACCTACTTACCTACCAACCTACCTATCTGCCTGCCTACCCACCTACCTACTTTACATGTCTACCTAAAACCCACCCACCCATCTATCTGTCTGTCTCTCTCTCTATCTATCTATCTATCTATCTATCTATCTATCTATCTATCTATCTATCTATCTATCTATCTATCTATCTATCTATCTATCTATCTATCTATCTATCTATCTATCTATCTATCTATCTATCTATCTATCTATCTATCTATCTATCTATCTATCTATCCATCCATACATTATCCATCCATTCATCCATCTATCCAACTATCCATCTATCAATCTATCTATCTATCTATCTATCTATCTATCTATCTATCTATCTATCTATCTATCTATCTATCTATCTATCTATCTATCTATCTATCTATCTATCTATCTATCTATCTATCTATCTATCTATCTATCTATCTATCTATCCATCCATACATTATCCATCCATTCATCCATCTATCCAACTATCCATCTATCAATCTATCTATCTATCTATCTATCTATCTATCTATCTATCTATCTATCTATCTATCTATCTATCTATCTATCTATCTATCTATCTATCTATCTATCTATCTATCTATCTATCTATCTATCTATCTATCTATCTATCTATCTATCTATCTATCTATCTATCTATCTATCTATCTATCTATCTATCTATCTATCTATCTATCTATCTATCTATCTATCTATCTATCTATCTATCTATCTATCTATATTATGTTTTGAATGCTTTTAAGACTTATTTACTAGACCACTCTTGGGTTAAACAATAAAATCTATCTTTTAATTTTTGTTCAAAAGATTTTGATTATTATTTGCCTCCCATGTGGTGTGCATAAATCCAAAACAATACCAAGTTCACACACCACATGAGGAATTATACTTTCTGATCTCTTTCTATGCCTGCCTTTATAATAATCTGCAAAGTCTATACTAAACAGAGTATTTTCAAAAGAACTAATTCAAATATTCTAAAACAAAAAATACCACTATGAATCATATAGAATATTGACATAAAATCCAGATTACAGATATATGCTTGCTCAGTTGTCTTCGAATTTTCAAGGTAAGTGAATGAATATAAAACTAGAATTAATAATTTGAATGTGTGCGAAGTGAGATAACTAATTATTTATTAAAATACATTACAATTTATTAGTCCCAAATACATGTTTATAAAGTTAGATCTCACCACCAATATTTTAAACAGAAGAAAAATTAAATTAATACATAATAAAATAATAAATTCTGTATATATCTGTTATAAATAAAAAAAAACTCTCTTACCCTGTTCCTTGATTATACCAAAATATTTATCTCCAGATACATATAGACATACTTATTTGATAACAAAATTTGAAAAAGAAAAAAAAATCAGAAGATTAAATGTTTTATGTATCAAAAATATAATTCATTAAATAACACCAAGAGATTAAGCATAATTTGATTAAAGTTTAAAAGTATAAATCTATATGTACATGAATATATATATATATATATATATATATATATATATATATATAAATCTGTGGTAAATGAAATATGAGATTAATAAAAGTATCTAAAAAATAAACAGCCTTACTTCCAAGGTGTATGGTTTTCCATTACTGAAAAATTAGAACAAAAAATAAATATCGGATGTTAGTCAATCTTAGAAGAGCAAAAAAACTAGAACAAAAATAAGTTCCATTCCATTCTTGTATTATTAGTTTTAAATTTTTCCTGATGTCAGAATTAGGACTTTAAATGTTTTCTTCATGTGCACTATAAAAAGACAGGGCTCTATGGATCCAATTTTTTTTACTTTAAACTCTTCTCCATATCATTTTATTAATACAATAATTTATAATAGGTGCTTAGTAATAGGCTGATATATTATGGTGAATCTACTCCATCTTTCTTTCTTGATACCTTTATTGATCCGAATTTAAATACTATGAGTGCTAGATAATAATAATTTTAATTCCAGAGGTGGATTACTTCATTCAGTGTTTAATTTTACAATCTAAAGTTCAACTCAAACTGTATTCACTTGTTACATGCCACTTTCTCTGTGGAAAATCATTCCATCTTGACCAAAAACATTTTACAAATGCTATTTACAGATCCTCTCAAATAAAAATCTCTCTTCCCACCATAAAAAAAAATATTATTTTCTTTGCAACATGAAAGACTATTATTCATGAAAGACCACCAGCCTCACTTTTACAGTCACATAAAAAACAATATTTAAAAATTTCAGATGACCTGGTTTTATGAATTTAACTATCAGAAAAAAATTGTTTAAATTAATTAATAACAAATTATTACAGAAAAAGACAATAATAATGTTACAAAAAATAAAATTTCTAATCCCTATATACAATATGAATGCATTACAGACAAACCAGTTCCTAGTAGATCATATAGGATTCACAAATATATCTCCTATTTGCTCATTATGTCACCAAAAAGAGGAAAGCACAGACCTTCTTTTCATTCCTTGTTCAAAACTAAAAAATATGGAATTGAAGCTGCAAACCAGTATAAGATCAGGTTGTTTTTAAACACTCGATATTTATACAGCACTAAAATCTGGGGACATTGCCACAATCAGGTTGGTAATCATGAAATTCTTTGCCAAGTGTTGCACCAAATGTCATTGCATTTTTCAAAACTGCATAGCATCTCTGCAATTTAAATGCTGAATATCATCTCATACCCTCTCCTAAACTGTTTGGCAACACTCGGTGACAAGTCACAACAGATAACTTGACAATTACAACTCATAAAAGGTTATTCATACTATAGAACTATTCATTGCAAGGTTCAAGGACAATACAACAACTGTGGGGTCAGCTCCTTGTTACAGCAGTCCACCCATTAACAGGTGATCAAATGATACTCTAATAAATTAATAAACTGTAGTGAGACACATCAACATAAATAAATGCATAAACTAGATAAAGACCCAGCTGCTTACACAACTGAACACTAAAAAACCTCACAATAATTAACCTATCAGTTTCATCATATATTGTATATCTCACCTGTTATCATCACATAATAAATGGCATGGTCAGTGAAAACAAAAACACCAAATTTAAACTATATACATCCAAGATGAAACTTAATAAATGATCAAAACTCAATAAAACTCAGAAACCATATATCAAACTTCAATTCTATTACAAACTTCCTAGTACTCAATCTCTCAAATAAATAAAAATGCTGGTCTTGAGAATAACAATCAACCGACAATGCAGCTTAATTAGTTGTTGACTCAATCTACTATAGCATCATTGACACCAACAAACATAAATGCTAAAATTTAGGAAGAAAATGGCCCTGCACTCAATCAAAGTGGCCATGTGTTGGACCAGACAATCCACACACATAATCAGCAATATGTATATTGAAACTATAATTATGTAAAACAGACAATTACAATATCGATGTGACACACTGCCGATCCTGGTTTTCAATCAAGAACATGTATCACAATCATCTATCTTTTAGTAATAAATTTTAATCCTTAATAAAAAAAAATACATGCTGTTTTTTTTTTTGAACAACAAGATAAAAATATTAGATATAAAAAATTCTTAATTTTTACATTCCAATTTTTAATTAAATTCCATCTTTATCTGATAAGTAAAAATAAAAAAATAAAAAATTAAGTTTTCAATTATAGATTGATATAAACAAAATAGAAAATTATAACTTTTTTTTCATTTTCTATAATTCAGCCAAAAATAATTCTGGGTAATAAACTATTATAACTTTAAATAATAAGTATTAACCATTATATACATGCACATATTGAACGGGATATTTTTTTCCACTTTAAAAGCAACCACATGAAAAGCAAAACTAAAGTGTATATTTTAAAAGGTTTTAAAAGAAAATTATATTAAAATTTTTGCATTTTGTTATTTTTTAAATTTATTAAGAGTACTTGCCATAACACATGTACTAGATTATAAATGGGAATTGAAAAACGTTTTAATATAAAAAAAAGTTTTGATTGAGATAAGTTTTTTTTTGTTTGTTTGTTCAAATATTTTTTTTTAAAGCAGAAACTCATTTTCTAATTTGTTAAAAGTGGAATTAAAAAGGAAAGTAAAATTATAAGATAAGAATAATCCTAGTTAAAGTCTTAATTAAGATCTAATGAAAAATAAGAGACTAACCTTGGATAAAACTTTTAATTAATATCTGGGGGGAGAATACCATTGCATATAAAATTCTGCATTTTAATTGAGAGGAAGATAACTTATACTCATCAAAGGCAGACTACTGTTATTATAACTTTTATATTTTCTAATGGTGAACTACTGAAATGATATATAATTTTTATATTGGCTAATTGTGGAATGTGGAAGTAAAGATTTTTATGTCTGCTGTTTGGCAACTGCTAAAAAGACTATTCTTTCATAATGATGTAGAAACTACCTACCTTGAGGAACCATGCTAAACACCTTCCAAGATGGATCCTGGACCTTCAAAACTGTGACATCATTACTATGACTTAATAGCCTAGTCAAGAACTGATCCTAAATATTGCCTTTGTACTTCCAACCAGATAAATGGAAATCAAAAACCTGCATAATGAATTCCAGATAGACCTGAACTGCCAGCACCGCTAAAGTGAAGGTGAAACTGAGTATTTGAAGATAATTGAAGATTTACTATTTTAACTGGAGTAAAATCTCTAAATTTTTCTATAATAAATTCTTTGTAATCATTTAAATATTATTAATTAATTTATACATATTTTTATTTATTTATTATATGTATTTGAGAATTAGCTTAAGATTTTCTATTTTAAATTTTTTGGTTGGAGAAAGTATTATGAGTTAATGTTTTATAGTCATTGTTTTTCTTATTATTACTTGTAACTATTGTTAAAATCATTGGGAGATTTTGGTAGTTTTTTGTCTTAACTGTTCCCTATTTGAAATTAATGTAGTGAATGTGTGTTTGCATTTTTCACACAGAAAAAAGTTTTTTGGCTAGTGATTTATCAATTAAACCACTAAACATTACATGATCAACATCTCCTGTGCTAGCACATAATTTTTTTTAAACAGGCAAAAACATACATGCAGTAGTGCTACCCTTGCCAACCAGGCTTGTGCATAATATCATCTAGTGTCTACTCAAGACCACTAGTCAGAAACTAGTCTGGGGATATTGGATGAGTAGACACTAGATGTGGATTTTATGCACAAGCCTTCTGAAATCCATTGATTACTCTGGTTGGCACAGGGTGGCACTACTATATGGAGTTTTGCCTGTTTAATAACAGTTATGTGCTACCTTAAGAGATGGTGGTCATGTGATGTTTAGTGATTGAACACCAATCCTGCCTAATAAGATAGTGGATGATATGGTTGTTAAAGAGCCAAAGACACAAAAATGTATGGGTGCTGAACTGAGTTCAGAACCATATGGCTATATAAGCTATTGAGCTTAGATTAAAAATATTATTGTGTTTTCAATTTTATTCTCATAGTTTTGTAGTTAATCAAAGATAAAAAATGGATGCTGGAGGGTTGCATTAGTACCTAAGATCTAGGTGCAGGGTTCTCAAATCCAAGACTCCTCACTGATGAATCCCATAAGCCCGAAGCTAGTCTGGGAATATTGGGTGAGTAGGCACTGGATGGGGATTTTATGCACAAGCTTTCTGGCAACCATTGATTACTCTGTTTGGCACAGGATGACACTACTGTATGGAGAGTTTTGCCTGTTTAATTTGATTTATCAATAAAATAGTTCTGGTTTTCTTAAGCCATAGAGATTGTGCTTTCTATTTCAGATTACATAAAATTGTAATGTCTTCTCTTTGCTTGTCAGAGTTAACCTTAAGAATCATGTTTGTAACAACTTCTTATGAATGTTTGCAGGCATATGACATCTTTATTATGTCCTGATGTTTTATCAGGTATAAGGGAAAAACTGCTCTGTACTATTCATTGACTTCTGTACAATATTGTTTTTTTTAATTCTCTAACTAAAAGTAAATGAAATATGTTTAGATAAAACGGTGTCAGGAAAAAATTATAAATCCCTTTAATTCTTAGGTGAGAATACAAAATTATCTGCCGAAGTATTTGATATATGATAATATTCACTAGCATTCTTTGACAAAGGAAGTTGGAAAATTTAGATCAACCTTTCTTGTTATATTTGATTAACATGTTTTTTTTTTTTTTAATTTAATAAACTTTAAAATTATTTATTATTTTTTGCTGACATTTATGTCTGTGTATTGTTTCTTAATTGTCTGATAAATTTTAAAGATATCTTTCTCACCCTGGGTCCAGCTGGTGTCATTCGTATTCATCAATGATAATTTTTGATCACTGTAAATTAAATTTTGTAGGTTGACAGTGGTCTAATGGCATCCTCAATGATTAAAAAAAAGTAAAGGAGTGTTCAGTAAAATATTTATATAAGTTTATATAGATATCTGTATTATTTTCAATTGTTTTGATTCTTTAAGGAAAACCCACATATGTATATGTGTATAATTTTATGGACTGGGCAAGCTGTAACAATTTTGTGATGGATTTGATTACAATCATCTCTGTTATATTAGAGACATTAAATTTAGCAACTCACCATTAAAAAGACTTAACATAAATTGAACTATTTGGTGCTACTTTTATTGATTTAAATTCAGATTACAATTTTCTTTAAAAAAATGTTCTTGTAAAACGTTTTAAAATTTTTGAATGCATACTAATCATTAATTTATATCACAATTATTTTCTAAAATTAAACTTTAAGTAATAATAAAGGATAATTAAATATGTAAAGTTTACAGACTGATTATCCATTAAATTCTGTTATCTAATTTTTTAAATGTACTAAGAAACTATTATCGTGATACAGAATGCTAAAAATTAATCCATGCTGGTAATATATCTTGGAATTTAGGTGTAAATTTTACTCCATAATTATTTGAAAAAAGGCCATAACCCTGGATATATTTCTCAACTGATTATATATAAAATAATATCTAGAAATAACTTCATTTGAAAGTCTGCAGGTTCTATTAAGAAACATCAATCAAATATTTTAAGAAGAGGTTTCTTAGGTTTAAAAGTTCCTGCTGGAGAAAGCTGAATCTTTGTTGAAAGACATGTTCGAATTCCTATCTTCATTGATATAGTACCATAATAAAAAATACAATGCCCTCAAGTCTAATTATTCTTTTGCTGTGGCATCTTAGTGATTCAGTTATTTTTTTATCATATAATAGATGAGCAGTTGTTTTAAAATTGATGTATTAAAGGCTGTTAAATTGAAAATACTTTAACTGAGAATAAAGATGTGTTCCTAAGACTCTTTCAAATTTAAACTCTCTATCTAAAGATTCAACCATGCAACTTATTAAAATGCCAATGAATTAAGATCATAAATGTGGAACTTAATTTGAGATGGAAAACAAAGTTTTCTTTTGATGCAACAATAAAAACAAATAGATTTGAACTTCTTAGAGACTTCTAAAATTTCAACAATAAATTCAAAATAAGCTGTGGTCATGTTCTTCACTTAATTTAATAGTAGGAGATTTAATGTAGATGTAGCCAATTATAAAGTAAACATGCAATGTCAACATTAATGAATTTAATATAGCAGCTGAAAATTCATTGTTTAATGGAATAGCTCCTTGTTTTGTTATGATATTTTTATAGCTAAGATATTTAAAAGAATCCTTATGTCAAATAAGAAATTAAAAGTAAACTTTTAAATTTATAAATATAGATATAGTTCTTTTTCCAAAATATTTTTTCTGAAAGTTTAATTGGCTGATCTAAACTTCTTTTTGTATTCATTAGTAAATTTTATTTTATAGACATTCAATTCCAATAATGTTTAAAATAAAAAAAAGACAGCTATTATGTTCCTGTGCATAAGACAGTAGATTCTGTTAAAAATACCACTAAATATAGTTCACAAATAATCACCCTGGCATTGAAATTCACAGATAAATTAATTTAATAACTTTCAGAATTGTTATTATGTGTGCTTGTTTACTTTGGAAAAAGAAAGAGTTCTTCCAATTTACAATGTTATTTTAGCAATAATATAATTGTATTTCCATGGTACTGCTTTTATTGATTTTTTTATTTTAAAAAAGCTGAAGAAGTCACTATTTCTACATCATTTATCTATTCTTTACAACAACAAAAAAATACTCAAAAGGTGTTTACATTCTGACAATAGCAATTGTTCCATCTGGTGAGAGTGTTTAAGTATGTGCAACCTTTTACAATTTTTTTACAGTTGTGAAAAAAAATTAATATTATGTTAATTCTGACAGATAATGATATGATATATATATATATTATAGTTATATTTTTTCATATTATTGTCAATTTTATTAACTTCTATTTTTAGAAATAAAAGATAAATAAATTATTTTAAGATTTACATGTAAATTATTTTTATTTTAAATAATAATCAGCTAATTAGTGTGGAAAAATAATCAAAACTATTTTATAAAGTAATAAAAATATTTTTTATCCAAAAACATTGCATAAAAACTCTATATTGTAACACACCTTGCTCCTGTTTAAATTTCTGAATGTTCTGCTCGACCCAACCCCCAATCAATTTAGCTTCCTTACCTTCCAATTGGTCAATGATGGGATGTAGTTGTTGGTCTTCTCTCTGAAAGTACTCCAAGCATGCAAATTGCTTTCAAGTCCTTCATCTGTTCTCAACCCTATGCTTGCTATATACAAATTCTCAGTACCCATATGATGTGATTAATTGTCCACCAGATTGCGGCTGAGGGAATCAGCTACCACTTTGTCAGACCCTTTGCAATACCTCACCGTATAGTTGTATTCTTGGAAGTATAGCTCCAATGTACTAATCTTTTGTTAGTGAGGTAGCTATGGTTGATAAATTTCAGACTCTTTTGGTCGGTAACCACGATGACCTCCGAGCACAGTAACAGTGTGTGAAACTCCTGAAAGGCCCAAACAATGGCCAATTCCTCTTTCTCAGTGGTTGTATAATTTACCTCATGACCTTTGAGTAGATTGCACAGAAAATATAGTACACCCATCTTCTTGCTCTTGAGCCAAGGTCACTCCAAGACCATATCCACTGCTATCTGTCTGAACTATGAATGGCTTTGAAAAGTCAGGAAAAGCCAGCATAACATATTTCAAGAAACCTGTTTTCACTCTTTGGAAGGCTTGGTCCTGTTCTTCTGTCCACTTCCACTCACTATCTTTTTTTAATAACTTCACCAATGGCTCCATCTGTTCTGCAAACCAGTCTTGAAAGTGGTTGTAGAATGTACACAGACCCAGAAATGATCGGATCTGCTTCTTGGATCTAGGCATTGGAAAATCGTGAATAGCCAAGATCTTGTCTGGGTGCAGTTTGAGTCCCTGAGCTCCCACCATGTGCCCAAGAAATGTCACCACTTTCTGACCAGTGTGCTTTTCTTGATATTTATTTTTATGCTTTTTTTCACATTCCTCTAAAATAGTCCTACTTCCCGGATGTGTTCCTTAATATCAGTTGAAGCTATCAGCATGTCATCCATGTAAATCATGACCATGTCCTTTATCTCTGGGGATAGAAAATGATCCAAGCACCTGAGTAAGCCTGCCCCACTGTTTATTAGGCCAAAAGTCATCCTGTTAAATTGATATGAGTGGCCCCCATATCTGAATGGTGTGTATTAGCAGTCTTCCAGATGTAATTTAATTTGCCAATAGCTGGCAGTTAAATCGAAGGTTGAAAATACCTTCTTCTTTTGGAATTTCCTCAGTAACTCTTGCATGGAAGGTGGTACATTGCAGTCCAGTACTGTCACTTTATTTAACTGTCGAGAATTGAGACATAATCTAATGGATCCATCCTTCTTTTTAACTATGACCATTGGGTTGCAATATGCCTACGAGCATTTTGATATAATTCCTTACTCCAGCATCTAATCTATTTGCTCTTTTACTTCTTTTTGGTATTGATGCAAAATGGAGTATGATCGATCTAGCTTTGAATGTCTGGCCATCTCTCATCTTAATTCTCTGCTCAAACCCTTGGATAACTCCTGGATTGTCTGAAAAAACAGTGATACTTGGTCAATGTTTGTTGTAATGGACTATCTTGAACTTTCCCTTCTACTTTCATTCCATCAATCTTATCTTTGAGTTTCTCTGGGACATCCTCTTCTAGATGTAACATTCATATTGACCATTGAGGCTCCTCTGCAAGAAAATGTACCACTTCACCCTCACATGTGACCTGACCTCTCTCATAGTCAAGGTTACATTTGTATCTATTTAGAAAATCTGATACCAACAGGACCTCGTGTACTAAACCTTTCATTACAAGGAATACATGTGAATAGCTCATTCTATTAATTTTTAGATCTATCCATATCTGCTTTGACTCTACTTTAGCTCTCCGGTTGTCTGCCATTGCCATGGAAACTGTTTTTAGAGGGAGAATCGGTATATCTGGTTGTTCCCTTCTAATTTGGTGGTATAATCTCTCTGATACTACTGATACCTGACTACCCGAATCCATGAGGGCTTCAACATTTGTTGAACCTACCTTTATAGGGATGATGGGGCATGTCTGAAGTGCATATCCAGGAACCCGGTCTTCCCAAGAACATATTAAATTGCCTATTCTTTTTGTCCCCTGTTTATCAGCATCTGTGTTTCCTTTGGACCTAAGCTTATGCTCCTCTATCTGTCTTTTTTCTGTGTCTATTTCTAGTTGGCTCAACATTTTATCAATCGTCACTACTGATCTTTCTCCTCTTTTTCCCAGCATCAACCTAATTTCATTGGGTAATCTTCTGCATGCCATTTCTACAGTCTGCTCTTCTGACAGTTTACATGCCTCTAGAGTTCTCAATGTAGCCACCTGACACCTAAAAAATGTATGTACGCTTTTCCATTACTTTTTTGAAACTCCTGCTCTACCACTTGAGCCCTCAACCTTTCTTGTATTTCTTCATTCCAGAATATTATGGCTAATGCTTCTTTATACTCCAGAAATGTTTGAGGTTCATGACTCGGTGAATTCCACCATGTCTCTGTATGTTTCTCTAGATGATCGTATGTTGTGATCACTTGGTGTTCATCTGTTATCTCATAGTACTTATAATATCTTTGAAGGCTCTGAGGTGCTCTATGGGTGTCTCCTTCTGTCTCTCTCCATATTCTCTTATCTTCAATTCCATTGTCCCTTTTCTTTTCTTTTTATATATCACTATTAAGGCTAAAATGTGCCAGGTTTGTCACCCTGGTTTCATGGTCCACTGCATGACCCATGTGATAGACCTTCCTCCCTCATTATTATCATATGGAACAATATTGTTTTGTAATATCCCAATGTTAGATAAAATTCTTAAACCCCTATTTTATAAACCATGAGTTTATATATATATATATATATATATATATATATATATATCACAGAACAGACATCAATGCTATTTTCCCCTCTGACCACTTGAGAATTTTTCTACATGTATATTCACACATCGCAAAATATGCCGTTATTTACTATATTTCCAATATGTGTTTAAACTCTTTCTGTTTTCTCTATCACTTTTTTTTAAAAAAAAAAAAATTTCCAACTCTCATTTGAAAGCTCTTTTTATGTTACATTAGGATGCCCTTTTAATGCCCATTTTCTACTATTCACAGCCCCACCTTGGGTGCCATTGTAAGCGTCTACCCGTAATGTTGTTCTATAATTCACTCATGTATACGATCTCTGCTGCAGCTTCGAGTAAGTATATTTATGAGCATGGGTTTAATTCCATCTCATGCGCCAATCTTACACTTTGATAAGAATTATACTCATCAAAAACATAAATAAGAGTTCTGAATATATATATATATAGGGTAGCGCATATAGATATATATATATATATATATATATATAGGGTAGTGCATCCAGACTAGCTCAATCTCAATGTCTGGGGAACATCATCTAACTAGAGAACAAAACAAAGACAATTCCCATTATGTCACATATATCTATGTATACTACACTATAATTTACCTGTTTATAAATCTATTACTCTAGCCCAGAAATTATAACAAAATTAAGCTATAAGCTACTACCATAGTTACCATTAAATTCTAAGTTTTATACACACATATACTGTACCAGTCGAAAAACCCACCACGTAAACTGCAAGTTGGGTCCAAACTCAGCTGAACCAAAACTGAATTCAAACCCAACTCAACAGCTCAGATTAGTAGAAATCTAAATTGACAGCACAGTGCTATGCACCAAGACACTAGCTCAATGGTTGGTGAGGATTAGAGACCCCTGAACTGACACTAATATCTGATAATAAACTAAAATAATTTTAAATCGAATCATAGGTATATGTTCAGGTTGCCAACACAGACAGTGAGTATTAACATTAAAATAAGCATAAAAGAATTAAGAACTAAGAAACCAAGTGTGTTTAGAAAATATTTAATAATAATAATATGTTTTGTTTGAATTTTAAAAAAATATTAAATTAATTAATTCTAGTTCTTAAACAAAGTTTATAATTATAATATGAGTGGCGGTCCTTATTATATGCCAATGAATATTACACAATATTTGAAAGTCTATGTCTATGCCCCCAACAAAAAATAAAAGGCAGATAATGGTATTCATTAGTAAAGAAATTTATTACTCTAATTTTATCCAAAAGAATGTGATATTTATTTTCACATTCACAAATCCATTCACGAAGAGCAAGATACATATTTAGGGCATAACTTTAATCTTTATTGGAAAAATATTTAATTAAATATGACTGAAAATTTGTTTGACTTTAATTGAAATCACTTCATCACGAATTGCAAGCATCAGAGCGGGCTTTACTGGAACAGAAAGGTAACAGTGCTGACAAATTTTGAGCTATAAAATGAAATTGAAAGATAATAGCTAGTCGATAATCGAAGTCCTATGGCGGCTTGTGTCTGACAAGTCTTATGCCCTTTGACTAATATAAACAGAAGAGGAAGTGCTTTCTTCCTCGACAATTTAAAATAACAGAAATATGATCACCGACCAGCCTAACGGAGCGGAAGATTGCCCTACATCGGCAACATTTGGAGATGATGACTTGATAGTCATCGTTTGAATACTAAAACCCATATAGTATGCTCTACATGATGACTTGATCAATTAATTAAAGTCAAATGAGCTTTTAACAAAAACTATTTTAAAGTATTTGTAAATCATATTAATTATGCCCCAATCATTGTGTCCTCCCTGAATCTTAAATAACAAAGTTGAATTAGAATATATTTGATCCTTTATCAGCCCTTTTGCAATAAAAACATTTTAAGATTAGATATGAATAAATACATATTGGTGAATACAAAAAATAGCTGGGGCATAGATTAAAAATGGAGCTAATAATTTATTATTAGCCAATTATAAAAATAACACACACATTCAATAACCTCTTTTGACTTGATAATTGATAGAACGGTAAATCTAGTTTTAATGGGTGAGAATTACTATTAGAATTAATATATTATTTGCACAAGGCAACAGAAACAAAGGAGATCATCGAGTCCAAAGATTATTGGCATATAATAAAAAATAAATGACATTAATAAATCACACAATAAATATATATATATAATATAGTAAATGAACCAACAAGTAAGAAAAGAGAAAGTTTAAAGGCTAGAGGTTGAGAGAACTACGATATAAATTTACAGTAGCATGAATAAAAGGTTTTATAAAGATTGTTACATTAAAGAATAAAAGAGCTCTAAAAGGGAGTGTAAAGTAAAGTTCAAAACTGGCCAGGAAGTTTAAGGTTCATTATGAAAACATATTACCCATTTCTTCCGGGGCTGGTTCTTAGGTTACACATCCGAGTTGGTAAAAAAACATAGGCACACATTTGGTCGATTACTTGAACAGTATTTTAATGAATTTTCACAATTTTAGCAGCATGATTGGTCCAGAAAAGATTCAGCAGCCTCATTGAAGATTGTTAGGGGACTTCAGGAACTGCAGCCAGATTCCTGATGTTTTAGCCCTTCACCATGAATGAAACACTATTTAAATTTATGATTTTTAAATGCATAGAGTTCACTGCATTTCTCTACAACAAAGATGGCTTCTCCCTCTCTCAAACTTTTCAAAGCTATATATCCTGTCCTCTGATGCCTTTAGGCTAGCGCTTCTTTCATTATCATGTTTTTAGATTTACTGGTTGTTTTTTAGATACATTCCTTCGATAAGGCTTTCAAACTCATTAACCTGAATTCATTTTCTAATTAGAAAATGAATTCTTAAAATTAGAAAATGATTTTAATTAGGAAATCCTTATCTTTTTTCTAATTAATAAAACTTTAACTGTTGTTTTTGGAAAGGGAAAATCTGAAAGCTTATCGAAAGAATGTAGCTTTTAATCAATACAACTTTAACAAATTATTTAAAAATAAAATCAAACATTCCTGATGCAATAAAACTTTCAAACAATTATATATATTTAAATATTTACAAATATATACGCACAATCCACGCAGTTAAAATACATATAAATTCATGAATAATTCTATCATGAATTTATTAATAAAATTAATCAATTTAAATCTGAAAGTAGTTATTTGAATACACATTTATGAAATAAGTTATTTTTTATGGAAATTAGCATGGATTGAACATATAAAGCCCATTGCATCAGAAATTTAATGTTAATACTAGGGTTTGAACTAGGCTTATGGCTAGAGGTCATGAAGCTAGGATCGTACTCAGATCCGACTGCTTCAATACATATCTTAATATTCATGTGCACAACCCATTTATTCTGATACATACATATATGATTTATATATATATATATATATATCAATGATAGATACATATATATTTATATATATATATATATATATCAATGAAAGAGTGCAATTATACATCAGAGTTGTTTATTTAATGTTTTTATTTTATTTAATTTAAACAAGATTTATTACGGTATTTAATATAGAAGTAACACAAGTCCCTTCATTACTATGCATTTATTGAACACATATATAGAGAAAAGGTCAATTTATCTTAAACAAGATTTATTACAGTATTTAATATAGAAGTAACATGAGTCCCTTCATTACTACACATTTATTGAACATATATATAGAGAAAAGGTCAATTTACCTTAATTACGATTGAATGTCCATGTGGTCAACATTAACAGAGTCCCTTCATTACTACGCATTTATTGAACATATATATAGAGAAAAGGTCAATTTACCTTAATTATGATTGAATGTCCATGTGGTCAACATTAACAGTCTGCACATTTATAATTCTAAAAGAAATACTGGCCTTATTTATATTTGTCGATCCTAAGGATGATAAACAGTCTGCAATGGGATGCCAAATAGTTTATCATAGAGGTGGAGTAGATGATTTCACACACTTAAGAGGTTTAATTTGTCGAAGGTGCTTCACTGCCATTATACTTAATAGATTTTAAACAGCGAATTTAATAAATCCAATTCAGGTGAGTTCTACAATGACAATCCACTGGGCTGGCTTAATGAAACTCACACTATTTAATTACCCCAACACTTTGATGGGAATATTAATAAAACTTCTTAATTAATTACACGTTCATACAATCCAAAATCCCTGCCACGTCTTTCTTTTTTCGTCTAATCACCACTATATATTTTCAAGAGCAAAATAGTTATTTTTTTTTACACTCTTTAATATTGCATTTTCCCTTGTATATTCATATGCCACATACCTGACCTTCCATTGTTTCCAAAATACCAACTTGACCAGTTCTCAGACTTCTTGATGACAGTCATTAACTCAAACTGCCCACAGCAACTGATTCATTTCTATTTCTGTAGCTTTATACATTCAATAGGTTAATCAAGAAACACGTGGTACCACCAATATTATTAAAATGTAGAATTAAAAAAATTAATGAACAACAAAATATATATGTATAATCAATAACAAATTTATACAACTCTGAATATAATTGCCTCTCATCAATCCCACATATAACCGTTAATACATATACACACTTTATAATAACACACATACCACTCTATTTATATAAGCATACCGTCCAGCCTTTAACAGATATGCATTACTTTCACACTCTTTGTAACAGGGTTCAAATGACTATTTATATATATCTTTTTACATATACACAGTCACTCTATACAACACTCACAATTATCACTCTATATAGCATTATCTCTTGTATCCCAACCCTGTTTGTTACAATATATATATACAGGCAACAAATATTACAAATTATAAAATTATCATAAAAAAACTTTTCTGGCAAATTATGTTTTTTGCCTTTTTCAATATGTCTCCATGATTTAAAGCACATACAGTGACATCTATATCATTACATGAGAGAAGACAGATAAACAAATGGATATCCGACTGATCTATTATGTGATTTTTCTTTCTCAATCCTACTACAAAATTACTGTTATATATATATATATATATATTGTGACCTTCCAGGTTGTCACCAGGAAGAATTGTGGGAAGTTCACATTTGTGCTAACAATGGCTAAAGATAGTTATCTGAGAAAAATGAATTGTGATGTTATTTGCTAGTTAAAATTAGGATTTAAAAAAATTAAAACTTTAATTGGGTGGACTGATTGGTAGAGTTTTGGATTATATATGTTTGGTAGTAAAAGAGGAGGATGAACAACATCATGGATGTTTATATGTAGTAGAAAAATTTACATGTCATAATAAGCAGATACATAGATATATTATTAATTAGAATTTTATTTTCTATATTTTATTTATTAATTACTGATTATGTATTGTTCATAATCTTATATTTATAAATGATAAAGATTATTTGTATATTAGTGAATAACATTTATAAATTAATATTTGATATTTAATATTTTGTTTTATTATTATGTTTATTCCATTCAAACATTGTATTGTTAAAATTTTATAAGTAAAATTCTGGCACATTTCCAAAGTTAATTGTAATAAAAAAAAACAGAGGGTGTTAGTAAAAAGAGACATAGAGTTTAAAAAAAACTTGAAGGAAAGTAAAAAAATTCCAAGGAAGAAAATGTAAAAAAACTTAAAAGAATCAATAACTCTCTAAAAGTATTAGAACAAATAAAAAAAAACATCGCAAGGATTCTAATCATATACCTGTGAAGAATTTTCATTATACTACTGGAATAATATAAAAATGAGGAAATAAACACCCCGCCCTCAGAGGGACACCAGCTCCAAATTTCTGTCAAACGATGGTCCATATTCACTACCTTTAAAATGCCTGGATGATATGTAAGCTAAATAATTATGATTTATTTTAAAGTATTACCAAAAATAAATAATATCAGAATGACAAAATTGTTTAAAATAAAGCTAGCTAAAATTTATTAAACACTATAATTAAATGCTTGATTTTCAATTTTAATAATTTTCTATCAATATTCTGAAAAATAAAATTTAAAATGAAAGTGTTTATTTATTTAATCTTATATCAAGAGGATAATTTTATACTGTATAACTTTGCTATTCGCGCATATATAAGAAAAAATTCCAATGCATGCAAATGTTATTATAACGCCTATCACGGAATTCTAAGATAAAAAAAGACTATTGTCATTCTTAACAAATTATGCTTTAACAATCGGATAGATATTTTTTTTAAATGTTATAATTTACTGTTGTCTTTGAAATTCATATGTATGTTTCTTTCAACTTTCAAATTTAAAAAAAAAACAACTTAACATATAAAGATGGGCTATTGATAAGTATTTTTCATTATTGATTACAACAGATGTATAACCAATTTTTTATTTTTTTGTTTTTCTTTAAAAAAAAACAAAACAATGTAACTTCATATTATTATAATATGATAATCTATTATCTTGTATGATCTAGAAATTATATTATAGGTGATTATAGATATTCGGATGTGTGTGTGATGCTATAAATTATTATTATTTTTTAAAAATTGTATTTTTTATGCTTAATTTCATTAATGAACTTTATTTAAAAAAATAAAGAATTAAAACCTTGTCTGTTATAAGATCATTTATGTAGAAAGTATATTGACTGTAAGTTGGAGGTAGAAATGGTCAAGGGATGATTAGATTATTTAGATTGAGTTTGGAGATATTATTTAACCCTCACGTATATAGGTATAAGTGTTTGGCTATTGTTTTCCCTGCCTATATTTATTTTGTATAGTTAATGTTAGATGATATACACTGATTATAACAGATAAGTGTTGTATGAATTTTTATAATATGTATAAAAGATGATTGATTTATGGTATCATCCAAGTTTTATAAATAAGCTAATAAAAAGTATGTTTTAAAAATACATTATATTTATGATATTATAAAAGCACACATATTTGAAAATATATGATTCATATATTAAATATTAGTCAATTTTGGTTTTACTGTAGAAGAAATGTAATTGGTTAGAAAGGTGCATAAAATAATATATATTTTTTTGTTTATTTATTATTTATTTTGTCATTTATTTTTAATAAATGTTTTATTGAATTAATAGCCCATATGAATTGCTTGATTATATACATTCGATTCTCCATTTCCACACACACACACATATGGTTATCATAGCATAGCCCTAGAATATATAGATTTGCCAGTAGAAGTCAATTTATTTAATTTGTCTGGAGATGATAAATCACCATATTACAGTGCTAATAATATATTCTACTTTGCTCAGAATAGGTGGTGATGTGGATAAAAAGATATCCAATCCTCATCATTGTCTATACTGTAATAAATGTAATAATTGTCAATTTTGCAACAGTTTTATTATTGAATAGATGCTTAAAACATATTTAAATTAACATTATAGAATTATTGTTTATAGACATTTTATCATCCTTATTTACCTCTTATATGAAGACCATATCCTATAACCTCAACTGAACTAAGCCATAGAATAATTACAATATAAAAAATCTTTTAAATAAGTTTAAAAGCAATTTACAATTATAAATTTTATTCTATCATGTATAGCATTGGTGCCTGGGCAATTATAAATCTAATAAAGTGAATAAGTGAAGAAGACAGAGGTTACTATATATATATATATACAATAGATCATTTCAGATATACATTTGTTTATCTGTCTTCTCTCATGTATTGATATAGATGTCACTGTGTGTGCTTTAAATCATGAAGACATATTGAAAAGGGCAAAAAACATAATTTTCTGAAAAAGGCTTTTCTATGATAATTTTATAATTTGTAATTTTTGTTGCTTTTATATATGTATTTGTAAACATATTTGACTATTATTTATATATAAAAATTAAGAAATAATAAACTATTATTGAAATTATTTTACTTTGATGAAAACTGAAGTAATACTAAGAGTAATTATTTTATTATAGTTACAATCTTTTTGTTTTTATTAAATATAAGCTCAATTAATCTAAACAATTTAAAAAATCAATAAAAACAGCTGTTTTTAGAAACCAGACTCATTTTGGAGCACCATGACAAAAATATTGACAAAAATTTCATCTTTGGTAGCCCACCTCTTATGTATATACTAGTTATTATATATATATATGAAAAACCATAAAACAATACAATACTAGATTAAATTCAAAAAATTTACCAAAATCCTTTCACAACCATGGTTTCATCTACTACAAATAGACCTTCTCAAGTGAAAATCAAACTATAAGAAATAACAAATATATACACACAATCAAACCTTCCCATAATTCATTTCAAACTCCACCTTCCCTTAATATCAAAAGAAGTCTTCATAAGATTGATAGCCTCAGAATCAAGAAGATTTATCATCAAAAAAAGAAAAAAAGAAAATAAATGGTTTTGCTTTGGATAATGATTGTGTTTTTGGTAGTTTAGACACTGAAAATATGTACCAATCAGTTAATAGATTAAAAAGTATTGATGTTTTTGTGTAAATTTTTAAAAAAAATGGAATGTTTTTCTACAGATAAGATTAAGGTTTTTCATGATTTCCTTTTGCTGTTAGAAGATTCAATGTATTTTATGTCTAATGATATATTTTATAAGATTAGAGAAAGTTGGGTTATTGGTTATGTTATTTCTCCATTGATGTGTGCTGTCTATATTGATTATTTGGTGTGTAGTGTTATTAATCTGTTTTCATGTTCTATAAAATTATTTGTTAGGTATGTTGATGATTGTTTGTTTGTTATTCAGAAAAAAATATTAGAAGTGTTTTATGTGGATTGAATGCTTTTGATTCTAGTATTAAGTTTACAATTGAGGGGGGTAGTTTTGATTTTGTAAAATTAAAGTTTTTAGATTTAAATGTTGAGAAGGTTAATGATGTCTTATTTTGTAGTCATTTTATAAAATCTAAAATTTTGAGAAATATGATTAGGCCTGATAGTTATCAGCCTTTTACACATAAAAAATGTCTTTCTTGAAGTTTTGTTGTAGGAATAGAAGGCTTAATAATTTTAATAATAATGCTGATATTCAGAAAAGTCAATTTGTAGCTGAATATGTAGAATTGGGTTATAGTCATGATTTTATTAAAAAAGTTGTATTTAATAATAATGTTTATAGTCATGATTGTGATGATAAGAATGTTGTTGGTAAGGATAATGATTATATGTCATTACCATTTAAGGCTTCAATTTATAATTTGGTTTATAAAAATAGTCATTTGTTGGGTGGAAGGAAAGTTGCATGGAAGAAAGGTTGTGATTTGAATTCATTACTTAATGGTTCTAAACAATCTATTGATAGTAGGTCTATTCCTGGTATTGTTTATAAGATTCCATGTAGTTGTGGTAAGTTTTATGTAGGCCAGAGTAAGTTTAGTTTTAATGAAAGGATTAAGGTTCATATAAGTAGAGTTAAACATAGGTATCTTAACTCAGCTTTATATATTCATGAAATGAATATAGGTCATACAATATTATTTGACAATGCTTCAGTTATTTTTTATGAAAAGAATGAGTTAAAACGAAGAATATGGGAGACTTTGATGATAAATCTTCTTGATTCTGAAGTTATCAAACTTATGAAGACTTCTTTTGATATTAAGGGAAGGTGGAGTTTGAAATGAATTATGGGAAGGTTTGATTGTGTCTATATATTTGTTATAGTTTGATTTTCACTTGAGGTCTGTTTGTAGTAAATGAAACCATGGTTGTGAAAAGATTTTGGTAAATTTTTTGAATTTAATCTAGTATTGTATTGTTTTATGGTTTTTCATTTTTATTTTTGCTGGTTTTATATAAACCCTGTTACAAGAAAATTGAATAACACCTACACATTACCATCAATATATATACTCATTAAGCTGTCATTAAGAGGTTAAAAATGTATGTGATTATATATATATATATATATATATATATATATATATATATATATATATATATATATATATATATATATATATATATATATATATATATATATATATATATTTGAATCAATTTTGAATTCTCATTTTTAAAAGAAAACAAATGGGGAAGAGATTAATTAGGCATAATTATTTATTTTAGAATGTTTTATTTTTAAAATATTATAAATTTGATAAAATACAGTTATGCACAAATATTTTATATATATATTACTTAAGATTGTTCCAAATATATATTTTTGTTTCAATCATATCTAAAATTAATGAGGGTAGTGAAAAGAAATTTGTATATGCCTCCAAGCAATTCTTGGTTATAGCAATCATTAATTACTTTAAAAAAATTATGAGAAAACCAAGGAATATATTGCGAACTAAAAAATACCAGGAATGATGGCACCAATGGACAAAGGAAATGTTAGAGAAAGAAAAAAAAAGGAAGAAATATTTTTAAAAAATAAAAAGTATTCAGGCATGGACATACGAAGATCCGATAATTTTTTTTTTTGAAAAAAAAACAAAGGAAGTTAATGACAGTTAGATTGAAACAGCTGAGAAGGTGAAAACTGTAGACATCTTAATGCAAATGATTAAAATGATGGAGTAATTGCTAATATGTGAAGGGCTTCACCACCTGCCACCGATATGAAGCTGTCTCTTTACCGTGTTGCATGCAGAAGAACCTGGGAACCTCATCAACAATCTGTACTGTTTAATATAGAATAGAATGGGGAGAATCCTACCCCAAAAGTATGAATAACTTCACTTTAGAAGAAATTATTGAGAACTTAAATTGCCTTTTATTTATAACCTAAATAAACCATAATGCCGGACTGTACATAAAAAAAAGAAAAAAATATTACGTTTTCATAATGTGAAGTTTGAGTACTTCAGGACCCTAGATTGGAACCAGTTGTATAACATGATTGCCTATATTATAATGCAAACCCCAGGGTTCATCAAGTAATATGAACTTTGTATTTTTTATATAACTTGGAATTGCTACTCGCTGCCCTCATAATAATTATTGCGTATAACAGTATATAATTTTTATTTGCAAACTAATATTTATTTGGTATATATTAAGGTTTTTTTATTATTTTATTTATGGGTTGGGGCTTTATTATATTTTAGCTGGGAATGATATAATTTAGTCTTCTAAATAATATATTAAAACATTAATAATAAAAGTTATATTTACCTTGGAGTTGAAGTCCCATATTATTTTATCATTTATATTCACCCATTACTTTACCTGCCAAAATAAATTGCTAATTATTTAAATATATATGATGTGAATAGACACGTGTATAGGTTCAGTATATTTTACATTCCAATCCACCTTTCTTAACATACCTCCGTTCATCCGATAGGTTTTTCTCCCAACCCTGATAATGAGCTAGCTTGGGTCAGGCACCTCGTTAGACAGGAAAAGTAGGGAAAGTATAATTTTCACCATAATAGTGAGTCTGGCACTTGAGGTCAGCTACCAACTGATGCTTATAAATATATTCTTTCCATATATATATTTATAGATATTACTCAAGGGACAAAGGCCACCGGAAATTATTTAATTTGTTTTTCGTAAATCAGATATACGCAATAACTTGAAATTGGGTTCATTAAATAAAACATATATAATTAATTTGTATTTGAATCCTTGTTTGCTAGATAATGTTAAAATACTATCTGCAGGTGTTATGGTGACTAGACAGCCATAGTATTTCCATCTAGTCTATTGTGTGGCCCATATCCATTTTTGAAGATCTATTTTAATTAATTCTTGTTGACAAGCATTGGGTAAGATGGTTAGAATGGGGTTGTTGGTTAATATATATATATATATATATATATATATATATATATATATATATATATATATATATATATATATATATATATATATATATATATATATATATATATATAAACTTTGAATAGTATGTAAAATGGGTGTCTTGGTTGAAAGCCATTTGAATATATCTTATTAATTTTCTAATCAGAGCATGTTATAGATATAATCTGAATGTGAGCCAATCGAAATATATCTAGAGATAATGATAAAAACATAACATTAATATTTTTATTGACCAATATTTTGTTTGGCTGGGTGAGTTAAAACTATAAACTTTTGATTGATTAATTATAGAATCAGCAGTAGAAATATATTCATCTTTTAATATCATATTCATTTTAGTTTCATTTGTAAAAAATATATTTATAATTTGTCAGAATATGTAAGTGAATGAAAGTTTTTTCAAAAATAAATTTGTATTTATAATTATAAAAATATTTAATAGTGGAAGACCTAAAAAACTTAGTAAGTAATCAGAAAATGTTGGTGACATCATTGATTTTCCTCTGAATTTATGTTAGTGTAAAAATAAATAATTTTTTTTACTAAAATCTTACCATTTTCGTAAAATAAATTATATTTTCAGCATATTTTATCAAAATACATTATAATATGTAAATAAATTCCATAGAAAAGTTTTAAAACATTAATTTTTATTTGAAAATCAAATAAAGTGCTTGAGGCAATGTAAACTGTTGATAAGTGTCAAAATTGTTATTAGCACTAATATGTAAGAAAATACTAAAAAAACACTCTAAAACATTTGTTTTTATTTTGAAATGCAAAACAAAGACGTTGGAATGATGAAAAATTATGGACAGGCCTCTTTTTTTGTTAAAAAAGAACCAACTAATCAGGATGGAGGAAAGCCTGCCCTCTACCATTGTTCAAGTCTAAATGTCAAATTTATTGATTTTTCACTTATAAAATAATTCTAGAGAGGGCAGAATCTTACAGTGCTTTTTGCAAACTTTAAAATGACTGTAAAATCTTTACTGTAACATTAAAAATGATGAAATTCGAGTAGTTTGAAGCCAAGACCAATTTTGATCAGAGAAACCCTGGAAAGAGTTAAAAGATTCTAATTGTATATGTATATATATTATAACTCTAGTAGCTAGAGTGTAACTACTACATAATAACATCGGAAGTATAATGTGTGTTTTTTCCCTATACATCCATATATACAATAAAGAAAAGGAACACATGCAGTTTGTAGATTAACCATTCTGTGTTTCTAAATGCTTCAATTTTTTTATTAATTCATCTCCTAGTGAAACATTCCATAAGCTTTATACTGTAATAAGCATATTTTCCTATTTAGATTATTATATAAATTTTAGTTCAAAAGTATTCCATAGATGGCAGGAAAATCCAAAAAATTTCTCAAAATAATAGAAATTAGTTCCATCCTCAAATGTGCCTCTATTATATTCTGACACATTTGTGAAATCCATATGTAAGAATGATACAGTTGTAAATAAAATAAAAGTAAGCCATGTAGCTCAGGCAATCAGATGGTCAGATATGCTCACTGGTGTTGTTTAATCCAGTTTAATCAGGCTCCATGTATTGTCAAATAAAAATCTGTTTGAGATGATACTGTCCTTATGACAAAATTCCTTCAATTTAGAAATGAATATGTCTTCAGCCTTGTGATGAGGAATGGTGAAGTTGTTGTGACCTCTGGCCATCCAAGTGGCATAAGTGATGAAAGTCAAAAGTCTTGAGATGACATAATCTATAGACAGATAGCAGCTCTTGATATCTATTATTTTGTTCAGGAAAATGTGGCAATTGTGAGAAATGAATGTTCTAATTTTGTTATATGCCAGGCTATCATTTATCATGTGGTCAAAGGTTTCATAGGTTCTGTGGCAGTTGTAACACATAGGATCTATGTTCTTGAGGAATCTCCTGTAGTGCAGGAACCAGTTTGTCTGGAGTAAATCCAGGTTGATTTTCACTAGAAAGTCCAGAAACCTTGGCTCTAGCTTGAGATGTTTGGAAAACCTGGAGACCACCTGATTGTTACCACCAAGTTAAAGAAGGATAGAGTTTTGAGTGAGAAATAACAGGTCATGAGCATCCCAAATAGAGATTTTGTGTCTGAATACTAAGGCTTAATGGCCATTGTGAGTGAAAAAGTAGCCAAGTATCTGATTTAGATAGCTTATCTTTGAGGGTTGGAGGTCTGTCTGAGGAAATGACTGGTTGTTCAGTTACAATATAGGGAAATTTCCTTTGGAGGATGTGGATCAGAGAGTGGCACTTTTGGTAATATATTGAGAAAGTTGCATGCAATGACATACCATTATTTTCCTATGCCACTGCATGCATTCAATTTCTAAGGCCACTGTTTTACCATTCCATAAAATCTGTGCACAGATTCAGTTGATTTTGGTTTTGAATGACTTTGTCATATTTATCATGGTAGATAGTAGCTAATCTTCACCATTATCTTGATGTTGAAGAGTGATAATTTTCTTTGCAGTGATGTTTTTAACTGTGTTTGTGGTGGCTTGAATGATGAAATTCTGTATTTGTATCAACATGACTTTTGGTGACTTGTATATGGGGAACCCCAAAAAGCTTTGGGGGTTTGCTGAGAAAGGAGATGACATTTTCTTGCCAGTGGTGATTTTCCAGGTTGCTGACTTGTTAAGATTGAGGAAAGTTTGGAGGATTTGGAAATTTTTTTAATATTTGGATGAGGGTTTTAGATATTTTTGGGAAGGAAGGGGTGATGAGTAAATCATCCATGTAGGTAAATGCTTTATCGTGTTTCTTCAACTGGGGTACATAGATTCCTGGAAGCCTGCCTCAATCTGTTTAAAAAAGGAGTTTAAGTAGAGGATGAATATAAGACAACTAAGTGGAGATCCTTGGGGTATGGATCTTAGAGGAACAAAACCATCTGTAAAGAACCCATTCAGGATTTGTGGACAATATGTTATTTAGTAGATTGTCCAATATCTGAAGGGTTTGAGTTGGAATGTCTAATGTTGAGGATATTGAGCAGGATGCTGCCATCTACTGAATCAAATGCCTGAGATGTCCAACTGAATGGCAATGGGTTTGTAAAGATTCTTGGATCTGATATGATCACAGAAGAGTTTTACTTCCCCAATCACAGAGAGTGTAGATGAGCCCTTCTTTGCAAATTGCAGCTGGGTTATGTTGTCCAGAATAACATCTTGGATTTTCTCCTTGATCACCCCTTCAATGACCTTAATAAGAATTGGGGTCATGGAGATTGGCCTTATGATAGACAGAGCAGATGGGTCCCAGTTTTTCTTAAGAAAGGAGGCCATCACTATGGGGTAAAGTTTGGGGATATTTTTGCTGTCTGCAAGATGATTAAATAGGTTTAAAACTATGGGAGCAGTGAAATTCTGAAGGTGCATAAGCATGAACTTGGGGATGCCATATAGTCCTGGATGGACATTGGGAAACAGAGGAGCCAAGCAGTTTTTGATGCTTGATATTGGTATTCCATGTTCATTGTTCTGTGATGCCTCATGTCACTGATTTGTGGCATAGGGAACAGAATTTGACAGCATTTCTTGAAATATGACTCTATTTGGATGAAAATTTGGTTGCCAGAGACATAGATATCACCAATGAGGAGGGACAAAAGAGTTTTTTGTTACTTTTTTGCCCCCAGGGCTTATCTGAGATAGCCATGAATCCAGCAGTGTTGTCCAGGTATGTATAACCTAGCATTCTTTGTTGCATTTTTACAACATTGTTTAAAAAAATAGTTTGAATAAACAGACACATGTTTATTTTGAAATTTATTACAATTGTAGATATTTTTACACAATAATTTATACAATAATTTTAAGAAATAAAAAAATATAACTTATTAATAATTTATTTTGAATGGAAATACTTTATTTTTAAAAATAGAATGTTATATTAGCTGTCAATGCAAATCTGCCCGGACACTATTTATAAGCTTAGCTTTCTACATAAGCAATCTAATTAAAATAAAGAGTATGAAAATATCATAATTTTTCAATAAATATTCAAAAATTTTAAACTTTTAAAGCATATTTTGTTAGATAGAAGAGAAATAAATAAATATTCATTGATTTTTTTTTAAAAAAAGACAAAAAATGAAGATTTTGTAAAATGAAAGTAATCTTTCTAGAAATGATGACATATAAGCTTTTTGTTTTAACACAATCTAATTCGTTTAATATTTATAGAAAGAAAATGTGAACATTTAAAATTTAATTAAGTAGTATATAAAAAATCTATTAAATGAAATGAAATTCATTATTTTCTTATAAGTAATAATGATTTAATCTTAAATTCTATGTTGAATGTGAAAACAAAGAAATGATGAAATTTTGACACAGTGTCAGAGAGTAGACATTTAATGATATTTTTGATTTCACTTATGTAAAATCATGTTATAAATAAGATGTTATCGATTTCTATAAAAAAAAAACAGGATGGTGAATTCAAGTCCAGGAAAATAAATTATGAATTAACAATACTTTATTAATTAAAAATAAAATAATAAAAGTTGAATATTTATTTCTTGTAATGTATATCAGATAAAGCAAAGAAAGCAAACAACCATTTCTTTCTTTTGTTGAAGAATACAATGTAATGTTTTTCTCTAGGGTCTGAAATGGTAGAATATTCTACATTAAAGTATGAGGAATAATAAATAAAACAGACAGTAAGCAGTTATATATTCAGAGATCAAATTCATTCTATTATGGATTTACAGTTTCCAAATTGCAAGATATAAATTAAAGCAGTGGAAGTGAACCATATGGAAAAGAATTTGTCTGGCTGCTAATTAAAATTGCAACACTTGCATTAGAATCTGTAACACTGCTTTATTATAATGATACATTTTTTGACATGTTAGGCTAGGCAAGAACAAGTAGGATACCAATCAGAAGACCCTGATGGTGCAGCCCCATCTAATAATTGTATCAAGTTACATTTTTATCTCTTATAGTTGATCAGTAAAAAAAAGAACCACACTATGCAACTAAATGACTGAAGATGTATAGGTATTGTTATAGGCACATATTAATATAAAACTAATTTACATATCCAGTGTGGGAATAGAAGAAATATGAATTTTAAGAAAATTTATAAAGATGATCAACTGTAATGATAAAGAAGAAACTGATATTTCAAACCTAGGATATATGATGTTAAATATTTGTTTTTACCCATTATAAAAAAAGACTTTAAATTTAGAAAAAATAAAATAAATGAATTATTGTGATATGTTATCCTAAAAATTTACAGTTAAATAATGAGTATACACTGAAACTGAAATATTTTAAGTGAGGCACTATTGTTCATTTCATATATATTATAATGGTCTGCTGGTGTGCAATGGAAAATAAAGTAGCTCAGTCATTTGTATGTCAATTGTAATGAATTGGGTTATGATGTTAAGTTCTTGTTTAACAATCTCATAGATTTGGGCAGAAATTGTTATGTTCTGCATATATGCATGAGAAGATAATTTTTAAGCATGTATAAAATATGGTCCAATCATTGATTAATAATTGCAATATTATCTATCTGACTATCTGTACACAAAGTATGCATAGATACCAAAAAGAAATGATAAGAGACTTTAATTGACTTACCTCAGGGTTCAACATGACAAGAGAGACTTGATTATTCACTAAAATATATATTGGAAGCAGAGATAATTTTATTAAATCTAATATATATTTGTAGATGTAGGATTATATACAGAACAATATATTAATTAGTTGTGGTTTATGCAAGTAACTATAAAATTGAATATTTACAAAAGACAACAATTATTATATAAGTAATTCTCAGGTTCAAGCATTGCATAATGACCTTTGTACTGAAAAGAGAAAAATAAATAAATAATAAATATCAAATAAATCACAAAGTCATTTTATATAAAACAAATGGTATATCTTTTATTTTGATTATTGTTTAATTTTTTTTCAGATGGCACTAGTTATATTCAAGCAACATAATATTTGTTTCTTTTCCAAGTTTTCATTTTACTTCCATATCATTCAAATTCACAATGTTTGCTAACAATAGGCATGGATTGACATTTGTATCTGAATAAGAATAATCTACTGTTTAGTATAATGAAAGATGTGATAATATAAAAATAATGAAGATCATAAGAGTTTCTGAAAATAGTAGTTCAAAATCATAGGTACATTCTTTAAGTTCAGACCACTTTAATTTTGACACAAAATTATCAACACTCTCTTCATATTGTGCTGAATATCTATATAACCCATTTTCTATTAAAACTATACTCTTTTAAATTGCAAATACTAACTCCTTAGATTTATTATCTACAATAGACATTCTATTATGGCCCAAAACACTTCATATATTTTATTATATCATCACTAGGTCTGAGGATTCAATACGTGTTTATCACTGTATTACACAACTCTTAATATACTAAACTTCTGTGAATAAAAATATAAGAACAACTCCTAATCTCACATATGAAGAAATATGCACATATAATAAAAATATAAAATATCTACATATTAATTTAGCCTTTTAACGTATCTTATGATAAAATTATGAATTATTTTCTGAAGGAGAATATTAAATACTAATATTAAATATGAAATATTAAACTCTAATACTATATATTCTGTATATTTATAAATGATTTTATGAGAACAAACAACAATAAATTTAATTTCAAGCAATCATTGTGTTCTACGTATATATCATATAGCATACATATACAATGCATATAAATTAAAACAACCACAGAGAGGTTTAATGGCAAATTATATCTAGCATATTCTTATTTATGTTGATGAATTGAAATTTAAAACCAATTTATTTATATAATGTACATATACAATGCATATAAATTAAAAAAAAAACCAAAGAAAATTTTTAATAATAAATGATATCTAGCATATTACTATTTATATAGATGAATTAAAATTTAAAATCACTTTACTTATATATCGTAAGTATATACTGCATATGAATTAAAATAAAACAGAAAATTTTAATATAAATGATATCTAGTATGTTGTTATTTATATTGATTGATCAAAATTTAAAATTAATTTACGTATATAAATGGGTAAATTTTAAAAATAATCATTTACAAAAAAAAATGTCAAATTACTTGCCATTTAATATCTTTTTTTTTTTACGTTTTGAAAATCGACAATTATTTGATGCATCTTTATTTATTCTGGTCTATATAAAATTAATATGTATGACAATTTTAAATGATGAACACGTGAATTCATAAACCATTTGTAGTTGATTTTCTGGAAGTGTTTTTTATCCTGGTTAGGTCATAGTGGATCAATTGAATGTGACATACCAACTTTGATTACTTAAATAATAACAATATTGGCTTTCAGTATAAGAATAGCTATTCATTTTCAAGATAATTTTTAGTCAGCTACATGCTTGTTAATAATTCGACTCTCTTTCTATGGATGGTAATTGTTGGGTAGGATAAGACAAAAAGAACTAAATCCCTAGATTGTAACTTCTTGTTTACTCTTTCATTTCTAATGATATCAAACCAAATAGAGTATTGTGATTATGCCAAAAAATATTAAACAACAGCGATGTTTTGTTTCTTTTTCCTAATGGCGATTGTCAATAATATTAACATCCTGGTCACTATAGTATCGAATTTAGTCTTTCATGATCTATTGATATCAATCTTATTAATATAGCAATTGTTGATTTTCAAAGCATTAAAGTTTGAATACACACAAAAAGTACATACAAGCATATGCTTTCCAATATAAAATAAATAAATAAGTAATAAATAATGAAATTACATCACAAATAACTTCAAAAACAAAGGTACAATGTAAACACATTAAATCTTATGCCAATATTTTAATCATTGATATCACTAAATGCAAATATTTTAAATACAAACTAAGATCTTTGTAAAAATCTATATAAATATATATTTCTTTATATCACTACTGCCATTTTCAAATATCAAAATCATAAATAAATGCATATACCCAAAAAATTGAAATAAATGACAATAACATAACAAACAACAATAACAAACACACACACACACACACACATATATATATATATATATATATATATATATATATATAAACCCATATCAAAGCCAAAACAATTTTTTTTTTGACAGCAATGACACTTTGATGAAAAGGGTGGCTCTTTCCAATCTTTACAATATACACATGTGAAATTACTCGAAATAGAACTAAAACTGGGAAACTGATTGATTTTATATCTATCTGTAAATTTATAAACAGGAAAAAACTAAATATATTAACTATTTGTTGAATAGATTAAGTATATTGTTTTCTCGATTTTATATTTATACATGAAACTACTGAAGGAAAAACAATTGGCATATATGAACAATTTGTTAAAATTATATTAATAATTATGGGCTCGATTTGAAATCTACATTTGAAATTATTATTATAAAGCTATAATCAAATTATATACATTTTGTTTTATTAATAAATGGTTATATTGCTTTTTTAATCCAGTTTATTTATTTTTTACATGTTTAAATATAATAACTTTAATACACACACATGCTAGTTCATAAAAATATCCACAACTTTGAGAACATGCAAACCACTGAAGGATGTGTTATGGGTGTTATGATAATGATTTGTAAATGATGACTATCATTATCTAATACAATTCTAAATAAATGTTCTCTTTTGAGGAGATTTAGCATCAGACATTTTTTTCAATAGAAATCACAAACAAAAAAAAATCCATTAGAATGATTATAATCAAACAGCCATCACAATAATCGCTGTGATTAAATTTAATGATATAGCTATATACCATGATTTATAAGATTCACAAATATATGTAACGGGATATTCTTATATTTCTAATTATATATATATATATATATATATGCTTGTTGAACATGGAATAAGTTCAAAATGAAACTAGTGAGATATTTACTTAACCATAAAACATCACATGATTACTATTCTTTATGCTTACAAAAGCTGTTTTTCACAGAAGCAAAACTTTCCATACAATAGTGCCACTCAGTGCAAGCCAGAGTAATCAATGGATGCAAACAGGAAATTTATGCACAAACATTCCTGCATCCATTGATTACTTTGGCTTTCAGTGAGTGTCACTACTGTATGGAGAGTTTTCCCTCTGTGACATATATATATATATTAATGTATGGAGAGTTTTCCCTCTGTGACATATATATATATAATCCACAAGTGTATGTAGACATTTTATAAAAATATAGCAACAAAATGTAAAAAAAAAAGTTAAGCCAGACCATAAAGAGAGAATATCATTATAAAAGCAATACTACAATAAACTTAGCACACCTACACACATATACACAGTAAATTTAAAAATTCATTAACAATATTTTTTTTCAAATGCTATACATTAAAAAGCAAGTTCTTTTTGAAATGATGCTATTCGCTCTAAAATTAATGGAATATTTTGAATTAATGTTGTTTCAAGATTCTTTCTAAATAATAATTTTAGCAGCAGGTTTAAATAAATGACCATATATTTTTCATGATGAAGAAAGACAGAATTTTATGTCCTATTGTATTTATCTATATTATATAGATCAACATGCTGAACTATTTACACTTGAAATTTCCTCTTGTCTCACCATAATATATATATATATATATATATATATATATATATATATATATATATATATATATATATATATATAACATTAAATTCATGGAAAAAAATTAAGGGCATTAATTAATTAACCAGTTAAGCTCTATGACCTTTTCAAGCTTATTCTTATATTTTTAAAATTCAGAACACATTGTTAATATCTTTATTCATAATTCCAAACTATCTTTGTATGCAAATTAAGAATGTAGGGTATATTAATCCATAGGTTAATATTAGAAGTTCTAGCAAGTCTATATCTAAAAATAAATCATTTTTATATCTTATCAAACATGAATTTAGAGAAAAGAATCTTAATTAAATAATTTATAAGAGCTCTACATTGTTTTTCTTATCAAATTTAAACATAAAGTTTTAAATTTTTAAACAAGATGACTTTAAAACCTGCAAATTTTATATTGAAAATTTTTTTTGATAACTGTAAATATCCATTAATCCTAAGTAGATGGTAATCAATAGCATTACTCAGCTTTAACAACTTTAATTATAAAACTTTAATGGGTCGATTAATGTTCTCATCTTCCATGACTAATTTAAGTTTAGGAAACTTATTAAATTAGAAAATATGTTAAGAATAAAAATAGGAGAATCACAAAAAACATTGTCAACATTTTTAGCATATATCCCATTTTTATTAACATCCTAAAGATGATGAATAATCTTTTTTTAATGAATATTACAGTTCAGTTACAGAAAACACCACAAATGGATAAACTAATCATCCAACTTGTAAACAGTATGAAAGTATTATTATTAAATGTAGCCACCATCCATAATCAATTTAACTCTTTTATAATTAACATAATTAATCTTCAAAAGATCCTGTATAACATTTATGGGCAAATTTGTATTTACAGATCCATAGAGTTCAATGATATCAAAAGAAGCCATCTTAAAATTCATACTAATTTTAACATCCTTAAATTTATTGACAAAGTCAAATTATAAAATAATTATTAAAAATCCAAAACCAATTAAAGTTTGAATCTATTCCATAACAACTTTAGCTGCATCATGATAACAGCCACCAAAACCAACCATAAGTTGTAATGAATATTTACCATTACATAGCTTTATATTAACAAACATCTACAGAGTAAGAGATGCTGATTAGTACATTTTAAGTTATTTGCTATGGAAAAAAGTTTTACCAATGTACTTTCTGAGATCAGTAGGCATTATGAATAAAGATTTTAACATTACTATTAAATGACATCTATCATTAAATATATTACTCAGCAATTCTAAGGACAAGTCTGAAAAAAAATGATAAAGTTAAATTGTTCTATACCTTCAACTGTTATGTTTGTAATACTAAATATTGTGGCAAGATGCAAACAAATAGACAGTCTGCAATAGCTAGAATATTTAACTATAGAATAATTCTTTGTTTTTTGACCATGAGAAAATACCTAATTATTTGTTTAAACCTGGTGATGCTACAATTATTTGTTTAGAAAAAAAATAAAAATAAAATAAAAAACTTATCATATGATTAATTCAAAACATTTTATTACTGTTAGAACCAATAGCATTCTTCTTAATAAGAAAAGATTGTTTAATATATAGTTTACTTTTTTAACTTCATGGCAAAATATCTCCTAAATAGATGATCCAATAGCATTCATTTTTTCCAATAATGGATTTTTGCACTTTATTGTATATAAGTAGGTTTGCTAAGTTTATTGAAGGTCTTGCTTTGGTAAAGATACTTTGTATTGAAATTATTCAGTTCCTCAAATATCTTCATTTTCAAACTTGTGTCACTAAAATACCATTTTTTTGGATGTTTCTGTTTATTTACACATTGAGATATGTTTAATTTGTTTACTCTTGCTTGTTGCATAATTTTATCTTGAGTTTACTGGCCATTATGTAAAAAATCAAACTACTTGGACATTTCTGCCACATACTTACATGATCTTTCATTTGCAGATGATATTGGTGGGATATTTATAAAATGTATATATGTATATTAAAAAATCCAAGATATATGTTAACATTGTTCCTATGAAAACTTTTACTTGAAACGTATAAGATCCAAACAGGTAAGATATTCTCTAGAAATATAACATAAAGAGAGGATGTGGAGATTACACTTAACTATTGGTACTATAGTCATATTCAATTATATACAGAGGTGAAAATGAAAACTATATTTATAATCAACTTCTTACATAATTTTATTTTCCATTGTTTCTTAAAATTAAATTGTTTTTATAACCTTCATAATAAATAATTAATGACTGACTTTAAATATTTTTTAAAACATAACAGATAAACCATTAATTTAATTTCTGTTTCTCTTCTTTTTATATTTGCTTATATATTTAGTAAAATAAAGGAAGAAAAAAAAAACGTTTGTTTAAAAATCAATAAAAAAATAAATTATTTAAAATTATTCTAAAAAAATAATGAAAAATAAAAATCAGTCTTTACAAATTTTTAACATAAAATAAATAATACAATATTATGATTTTTTATGCAATTATTTTTATCTATTGTTCTGTATAGATTTAATATTTATTGATTTTTAAAAAAAAAATATTAAAATTAATATAAAAATAAATAAATTTAGACTAACAAAATAGAAATTATTAAAAATAATCTACAGATGTACACATAGATGATGATGATGATGATGATTATTATTATCATCATCATCATTATTATTATCATCCTCATCATCATCATTACTCCTCCTCGTCCTCCTCCTCCTCCTCCTACTACTACTACTACTACTACTACTACTACTACTACTACTATTATTATTATTATTATTATTATTATTATTATTATTATTATTATTATTATTATTATTATTATTATTATTATTATTATTATTATTATTATTATTATTATTATCTTTCAATATTAAGTTTATTGTTTTAAAATAATATTAAACCAAGTAGGCAGTAGAAAATTATTATCTAGTATCTTATATGTGTATTTAATGATATATTAAAACATTGCCTAACAATAATTCTATTTTGATGGAAGAAAACAATCATAATCTTTTCAATACGTTAGTATAAAAATGTACATTATGATATATATATATATATATATGATGATAGATAATTTTGATACCAAATGATTAGAGGTTAGGTATAGAATGTTATTTTGAACTGCAATAGTCTGAGAAGAAAATATTAAATCATTTAATAATATTTAAAGTAAACAGAGTTTATTTTACTAATTTTTAAATTTGCAGAAAACACAATTTTTACATATTTTAAACACTGCAAGTAAATTATCAAATATAAAATATGTAATTGTAAATAATTACATTGCCAAATGTAATTAATGTTGAAATACCAAACTTCAAGCCCTGTTAATATAAATAATTGACATCCACTCTAACTGCCATTTTCAATCACTTTTTACAGTAAGAACATGAATCTTATTCCTGTGATCTGAGTTTATATGGAAGATATATATTGGATGATAATAAGCCAATTATATTAATGGGTTTTAGAGTTTATCATTTCATATTTGACATTACATATTTGGTCATTTACATTTCTGCTCTGTATAATTAAATATCAGTTAAGTCAAATTAATTTTTCATATATATTTTCTCTGATTTCAGATTTGCTCCCCAGTCTGCTGTAATTCAAAACAAATTTTTATGTAAAATCATGGATCACTATAAGAAGAAAACATTTTTTTTACTGTAAAAAAATATTGAATATACTAGCTAAAGGACAACTCTATTATTTACATATCGTTGTTTTAAAATATATTTATTAAACATAGTAACATACAGTTAAACTTTATAAAAATTTACATAGCATTCAGAATGAAACTTGAAAAAGTCAATGTAGAGAAAAGTGTATTTTAATAAGATTAAGAGGAAAATAAAACTTTCACCCAAGTATCATCATGAAGACTCACAGGCGAAATCAGAGAGTCTCGATGCTTGACTTGATCAAAAAGCTTAATAAAGACACTTACAGCTGAGTCCTGAGAATGACCAAAGATGAGTCTGCAACATGTCAACCATAAAGAAAATGATATAAAGATAGATAATGTTATTGCTGCAAACGATCCCTTCTTAAGAGTGTTAGAAACAGAAAGAGCATCCCTAAGATCCAGAGAGATATTTGCAACAATAAAGTCCCTAATCGACTTAAGAGCAGGACAGATATAGAAAATATGGAGAATTGTCTCATCATATAATCTACACAATTGACACTGAGATGAAATCCTAATGAAGCCTCTGCTGGTCACTAAAAAATAACTTGTTGGGGCGCATTTAAATTTAATTTAAGTACAAAATCAACATGTCTTGCTTCAATGAAAAGAAGTTTCATTTTACGCAAGAGAACTTTATTTGAAACACCTAATGAAGTCAAAAGAGGAGTATAATGTGGAAATTTTAATTTATAAACATCCCAGAATGTCAATTTCCCATCAAGCACAACTTGAACTGAGGGTATCGACTTAATAACTGACTTTTATAAATCAGCAATCCAATAACTTGAAAATGGAGGTGGCATATCTGTAGGATCAATAACCAAAGGAAGGGATAACTGAGCAAGCTTTAGACAAGTTACACAAAGAAAAGATATAGATCTCTGAAGATATAGAGTTGAGACCGAGTGCAAACCTAGACCATTTAAAAGCTTTGGCATTTGAATTTTAGCAATACTGATGGCTACGATCTTATTTTTCCAAAATAATTTTGAACAAAGCGAATTTATAGCCCTCTCAAAACGCTTTGTTGGCCTAATAATTGGTAAATAATAACTAAGCCTTGAATATACCAAAGAGTTCAAGAGTGTAACCTTACCCATAAGTGAAATATTTATATTAACAAGTGATGCAACTATCCTTTTTGTTTTATCAAGAATAATATTTTGAATCTGCCTTGTAATTACTGAACGAGATAAAACTATTGAAAAACCAAGGAAAGACTGAGGCTTGGCTGTGAAAGTGGAAATAATTGATAAACCAGATTTAATTTTCCACATTGCAGATTTTGTAACATTAATATGAAGATTAAAAGTATTAGAAAAAGAGTCCAATATTTGCAACAAAGCCGGAAGAAAAGATTTATCAGGAAGAAAGACAGAGACATCATCAACATAAGAAATATGATGAATAGTCTGTTTAAGAGCAGGAACATAGATACCAGGCAGTTTAGATTCTATCTGTAAAAGTAATGGATTTAAATATACAATAAAACATAATGTGGCAAGAGGAGATCCCTGTGGCACTGAGAGATGTGGATGAAAACCATCTGCAAGTTTACCATCCAATGAAGTAAAGATGAACCTGTTAAGTAGAAGATTGGCTATAATATGGACATATGGAGTAAGAACCTGATAATCCCAAAGAATATGAAACAAAACAGAAGGCAGAACAATCAAAGGCTGATGTGAAGTCCAATTGAATGACCACAGGGTTTGATTTATTATGACGCCTAATATATTCAATAATAAGAAGAAAAAGCTGAACAGCTTCAGTTGTTGAATGATTCTTCTTTGCAAATTGAAATTTTGATAAATGAAGACAAATATTATTTTGTATATGATCTTTAACAATAGATTCAATAGTCTTTATCAAAAGAGGTGTCATAGAAATAGGACGAATATTAGATAATGGAGAAGGAGTTAATTTCTTCATAAGAAAAGGGACCATCGCCACTGGATAGAGATCAGGAATATTCACAAAATCATTAGCTAGAATATCAACCATATTACGAACTATTGGAGCTGTAAAAAATGAAAGATGAAAAAGGACAAACCTGGGAATACCATGAATCCCAGGATGTATATTGTCTGGAAAAGAATTTAATTTTTGAATAATCATAGTTTCAGTTATATTATGACTAGAATCAAGCTCATATTCATTCCGGATGTCGCCAATTTTAAAAGGCAACATTTGAAGCTTAGTTTTGAAATGATTACATAGTTCAAGCAACATAATAGGGCCAGAACATACTTTATTTCCTGTGTCAATCATTAATGGAGTAGGTCTAGAATAAGCACCTAAAGCCCATCTAATATAACTTCATGTCCAGTTATGATGATTTTGAAGAAAAATTTTAGACCGTTTAATAGCCACATAATGAGCAAGAGATTTCTGTATATCATGATACTGCACTTTAAGTTGCATAATATTTTCTATGGTAGAATCAAAAGAAGAAAGATTAGAAAGTTTGGATGAAATATCATCCAATTGCTTAAGTAAAAACTTTGGACCTTTTGTCTTTCTAGTATAAGTATTAATAATAGAACTGAGAAAACCAACAAAAGAAGACCATGCCGATATGGCAGGTTATGAAAGAATATCCACTTTTCTAAAAAGAATATATGCCTCCGAAAAATTGAAGCAGGAGATGTTAATTTATTTAAGAGCCTTATTGTAAGAGAACTATAAGACTGAGCAACAAAGGAAGTATCAATCAACAATGCAACATGCATAGCCAAATGATCCGAGAAAGGAACAACGTGAAGCTTTGCTGAAATGTCAAGGTAAAGTTCAGGAGAATAGTAAAGAAGATCAACTAAAGAAGTGGTGCGACGAGTATAAAAGGAAAATGCATTAAGAGGAAAACATCCTTCACCAGATAAAAATACTCTATTAAAAAGATGTAGGAATTTATTATTAAAATGCATGTAACACATATTGAAATCACCAAGAAATATAGTTGGATAAGAATTTGAAGACAAAAGAGAATTAATTTTATTAAATATAGAATGAGCAAAGAGGAACTCACTCTTAACATATAAATAAATGATATTCAGAGTAAAACTTCCAAATGTAATATTGCTCATCAAAAAATTATGATCCAAATACATGATTTTGATATCATTAAAAGCAAGATGCTTACTTACAAGCAAAGCAACACCAGTTGAAGCAGATATATTAGGAACATAATAAAATAAACCAAGATTTTGCATTAAATCACGAATTCAATAACTGGAATGATTATGTAGCTTCATCTCTCCAAAGCATGCAATATGAAAATTGCATTTCTGAAGCCAATGCCTTATAGCATAAACTCTAGAAATAGAATTTAAACCTCTAACATTAACAGCAATAACATTAAGCAACATAATATATATATATATATATATATATATATATATATATAAATGATAATATATATATATATATATATATATATATATATATATAAATGAGAAAATATTAATGCAAATCATCTGTGAAGAATTCAGGTATAAGATTAATTTGTGAATTGGGATGAGAAGTATGAGATAATGGAGATGAAGGACCATTATTTAAAATAAAAATAGAATCATTTTGAGGAGAAGGTGACAGCGAAAGATCTAACTGCTGAGAACTTTTATCTCCCAACCATTTACTTTTTTTAATGTCCTTTTTCCTAGAACTCTTTGAACGTCTAGTCAAATTAGTTTTCAAGACAGAGGGTGCAGTATCAGAATCAGGATTAGAAAAATTATTTTCAAGTTGCAACTCTGAAGAATCATAAATCTTCCTTTTATTGTTAGAAGAACTAATATCAGTTATAAGTGCTTGATCTTGCAAAGATGAACAACCAAGAGTAGACTGAATGTTAAACCTATTCTCTTTCAATAACATATCCTTGTTTTGAACTGTATGAGATGAGTCAAGTGATGAATGAGTAATGTCAGTTGGAATAGAAACAACAGACCCACTGACCTTCTTACTTAAATCAGTAGAAACTTGTGGTGGAGATGAAAGAGTAACATCAGATTGTTGTGCAGTAATATGTTCACTCAAATGCTGCTTTTGCAAATCTTGCAAAACTTTAGGACTACATCTATGAGTACATGTTTTCTTAAGCTTGCAAATATTGCAAAACCCCTTTGGACAATCTTTAACAAGATGAGTCCTCTCCTTACATACAAAACATTGAGGTTGTAAACCTTTGATAGAGATATGTATTGGACCTTTATCAGTCTCTAAAGTAGATGGAATATCAATCAAAGCAAGACCTTTATTTAACTTTAAAGTAAAAGCAGCTGAGTTGCTGGGTAACTCTAAACCAACTCTTTTCTCAGTAAGATATAACATTGAGTTATTTCACCTAAATTAGAACATTGCCTCTGAAGATCCTTAGCTCCAAAATTGGGATAACAATTTCTCACAAGACCAAAAGCTAGCCTAGGCCTGTCCATATCAATAACAACTAAAAATCTGTGATTTAATAAAAGCTGTTGTCTTCTAAACTTTTCCTTCTCCAAGACATTATGAAACTCCAATATGATGTAACGTTTATTAGGGTGATGATATAGTCTCTTGATAGCATCACCAAGTTTCAAATCCTTCAACAACTGGAAAAATTCATCAATAGGGAAGTTATAAAGCTGACAATTACTGTCTGTAGTTGTAAGAATCAAAGTATTGCTATTAGAAAAATGTAAAAAAGAATTGAATATGACCACTGGTATCCTAGAATTAAATTGAACACTTATATTTTGATGTTCATCAACCAAATCTTTATGATTAGAGAAATTCAATATGGATGTATCTGCAGAAACACCTGACATTATTTGTTCTTCATCATTCAGATCTAAATAAGTAAATTTGTTTGACTGTGATTGTGCAAGTTCAGAGACTACATTATTATTAAGAACATGAGCATAACTTTTCTTTTTAATCTGAATATTATACACTTGTGTTGTATTTTCTATCAAAGTATGAAAGGAAATATCCTGTTTCTGAACTGAAGTTTTTTTATCTGAAAGAGGCAAATTTCCATTCAAAGAATTAGATTCAGAACAATGTATGAGAGTATCAGATAATGAAAAATCATTCAAATGCAAAGATCTCAAATTCTGTTTCATAGAATGTTGAATGGCATTAGAAGCAATAGAAAATTGTGGTACTGCAGGCAAACACATTGATAGTTTACTAGAAGATAGAGGTGAACCAGAAGTAATTAAATCAGAAGTTTCTAAATGAATGTTTTTTACTCTGTCAGAGTTTGCATCTGCTAGAACACATTTTGCCTGCAAAGCAACATCCATTACTTGAGATTTATCTTTGGCTAGTAATGTTTCATAAGACCTGATATTATACTCCAAGTCAGATGATGTAGTGGTAATATCACCAACTGAAACTGATAATTTTTTTATGGTGCAAGGTCTGCAAAGGCTTAGACAAAGAAGAACTAGCAACAGTCTTTAAATTATTATGCCTTGGAGATAGCTGCTTCAATAAATCTTTATTAGAAGAATGCATATCATTTAATTTGGCATGATCTTTTACCCGTGAGCGTGTTCTATGTGAGATAAAATCATGTCCACTGGCTTGTGAAGAAATGTTTTTTTCCGATTCATCAAAAATATATATGTTGTTAGTCTTTTGAATGTCTCTATTTTTTTGGCAACTTGAATTCGCATTAGAAGTCACGGATAGCAATTTCTTTTTAGCATTGATATTCTGAATTTTATTAGAGACATTTTTAACTTTAGAAAACGGTTTTAAACTATCTGCTCTTGTTAAATCTTGCATACTTGAAGCTTTTGATCTATTAATGACAGAGCTTGAACAATGCATTAAAGAGTCAATTTTAACGTTTGTTTTTTTTGTTTACATTCGAAGATTCTTTTCTATTGAGCGTCGATGATTCTAAACGTTTCTTAGAACCACTAATTTTTAACAAAAAAGAGGTAATTTGGAAGAACAGCACCTACCTTGTACTTCCAAAGTTTTTTTTTTTAGTAAATTTCAAGCATATAAAGCAAAAAAGAGTAACTTTAAATCCCAACGATACGATATAGACTAAGTCAA